>QVOA01019405.1:0-33272 GCA_014825685.1 Pseudomyrmex cubaensis | reverse complement strand
CGTAATGAAGAGCTGCTTTTCGAGAAATGTAGAAACGTGTTTATATATATATATATATATATATATATACATATATATGTGTACGTAGCGCCGAAACGTCTCTCGAACGCAGACGATCGAACTTTCCTCGACGTTTCTCGGTGTCTATCTACCCCGGCCGCATCTATCCACGGGGGTTGGCGTGGAAAACGGAGGGACGGGGAGGCTGCTGTTAACTCGGGCGGGTTTCCTTGCGAGTTCCCTTCTGGTATCTGCAGGTTGGATGTTGAGCCAGTGATACTACCGGAAGGCACTCGGAGCCCCCAGGCCACTTCGAGTCTGTAAGTTAGCCGCGTACAATTACCATACATCTCCGCGGCCGTAACTCTTGGCGCCGTTACAGCGCTCGGACCAGAACTATAGATGGATATCCCAACTTGCGAGATCGAGCGGCATCTCGGGAAACATCTGTACAGTCAAATTGAAACTGGCGAATTGGAGAAAGGGAGGAGGGAGAGGAAATGAATATTGTCGAGACGCGACCGATTCCCGCAACGAAGACGTCGACTAGACGACACAGATATTTGACAAGATTTTTTTCGTCGAAAATGAGAAAGAGGGAAGAAAAAACTCTTAAAATAAGATAATACCCGATAAATTGTTTCAAATGAGTCTCCGTCAAGAAGACAAACAAAGAAATCCACGTAGCAACCCTTTTTTTTTGTACGACCTTATAAATGTCAGCAGAGCTGCCGAATCTGTCACTCTGACGGTCTGCGGTTTTTTTTCCCGAGCTAAACTGTCGAGGGAGCGTCCTCTCCGTCCCGCTATATGGGGTGAGATTTAAAACAATTACAAGAAGCCGCGGTAAGAAGAGAAAAGGGAGAGAGCTAATCTTGAGGGCGGTTTAATTAAAAGTGGTGCCAACTGACGGGTATGCCCATCGATCAACACCGCCGCCGCCTTCGCGTTCACGACGTCGTTTCGCAGCGTTCTGCGATTCTTCCGTCAAACAATCAGCCCCTCTTTCTCCCAGAGGGAAGTACATAATTTCGCTGAAAACAAGCACGAGTTATTAAATGTCAGCAAATTGCGCACTATATTTCTTCTCGTTAATCTCTGCTTTTTTTTTATTTTTCTTTTTCTCGTGAGAGCGTTACACGCGGTAACTATTTTCATTAAGTAGTCTCTCGTAAAAAAAAGAATTAGAGTATTAAAAGGTATGAAAAAAATTGGAATCTCTCAGTTTGACACGATAAAGAAAAAAGGGACTGCGCTAAAAAGTCCAATTATTTCAGAAATTGGCTTTTAACTATTGTATCCGCGAGAGAATAAAAATCGATCAAACACGCGATAATAATCATTAAATTGATTCTGAAACGTTCTCGCGTGACCATCGCTCGTGAGAAAAATCCGTGAGCCGAAGGGGACTTGACGGCGCGTCTTGGAATCCGGAATATGTCCGATAGAAACACGCATCGCAAGAACCGGGCGAACTCCCCCGGTCGGTATCTCCGACTCGATTGGTATGTGTCGAGAATGTCCACCGGGTGACGTTTTAACGCCCTGTCACTCTCGTCGAGCTCCGCGTGCCGAAGTATCCCTTCGGGACATTCCTTCTCCGTCAAGTTTCCCGGTTGAAGATTCAAGGACGGATCATAGTTCGCTCTATTGAGGAATCACATTTGCATCGGTCGAATTTAAACTTCCGTGTGGCAAAT
Organism: Pseudomyrmex cubaensis; assembly: GCA_014825685.1. Classification (NCBI taxonomy): domain Eukaryota; kingdom Metazoa; phylum Arthropoda; class Insecta; order Hymenoptera; family Formicidae; genus Pseudomyrmex; species Pseudomyrmex cubaensis. The sequence goes on along the minus strand of QVOA01019405.1, from coordinate 31,572 downwards.
TTGATACGCGCTCGACATCGGTATGAAGCGCTCGTTGAAAGTTTTCTATGTGAAAGGTACGCGTTTTTCCGCGCTCGAAAAAATCAATCAGGAAGTAAAAAAGATCGCAATTATCATGAATAATAATTAATATTCGCGGTCAGAAAAATATAAACCGAACTACATCAAACCTGCTGCACGTAGCAGCGGATGCTATCTGTTTTTCAATGCAAATATTATACGGCTGCTCTCGTGCCGCGCTGCGAACCGTGCGCTTGCGCGTGAGACCTTTCACGTATAACGACAGACAATAACTCGCGGAATATATCAATCCTAATTGACCGGTGCGCTAATAAATCAGTCGGGGCAATAAACATTGCCGTCCGCTTTCATTTAGCACGAAAATTACGGGCGAGCGTGCGCTATTTATTCGCGGCTCGGCGATCAATCTCGCCGATCGCGTAAAGGTGTCCGTTTCTCTCAGCGACGCGCATAAAATTCGCGGTCTCCTTCCGATCTCGATCTCCCGCCGGCGATTCCGCGTGCGTGAAGAAGCGTCGAAAGAGACGGCCCGAACGGATAAGAGAGTCTCGGGGAGAAAAGCGATAGATAGTACGTACGGGAGGATGGGGGGGATAAAAGAGGATCGTGGAAGCTCGCGTGCGCCGCGGTCATCCCTCGTCTCTCGCGCGGAGAATTTATGCTCGTCGTCCCTACTGCCGTCCTAACTAGTCCACCCACTTACTTACCCACAGACCTAAGGAACTTGCGGCCGGGGTCAGACCCGGGGCCGGACCACCCTTAAAATATCACCTATTCGCTCCCACGTCCGCTTTTATCGTGACCGCGACTATCCCGCCACCTCCGCTGTTTTTTTCTCTTTCTCGTCTCGAGCGAATCGGGCTCGTGCCCGCAATCGGCACGACAAAAGAAGATTTGCATACTCATCGCAAACTTTTATCCCCAATAGATGAGATAACAAAGTGCGCGAAGGTAGCAAAGTCGAAATAAATCAGAGATCGTGTCCGATACGCGAAATTCGCAGTCTGTAGAACGTAACAAAATGTAACAATTAATGAATACGAACGAAAGAAAGTCTTTGCGCAGGGGAAAAATCGTTACACATAGCTTCCTAATTACGGGAGTTACAGGAAGATGTTTAAGGTAGATTGCGTGGGATATGTTACTTAAAAATTGAAATTTCCAATCTTAAGAGATTAATTAATCCGCCGAGCGAATTTAAATTAACCGTGATGGGCGGAGGAGAAATTTTTGCGCTTAATTAATTGAAACTTTTTTTTTTTTTTTTTTATTACGTCGTTGCACATGCGCGCGCGGTGTATGTGTCCTGTAAAAAAGAAGCGGCGGATCCTAGTAACCATTTGGCCCCTCTAATATCGTGTAGGTGCTTTAACCGAATAGCTCGTATTACGGGGCCCTTAACGGGCGGCCGTTATACGCGCCCCTCTGGTTTAACGAACCGCAAATGCGTTGTTTTAACGACGTCATTAATATTTAACCAAATATCTGGCCGCTATCTTGCATGACCCACGGCCGTGCGGTCACGAAGACGATGGGGGGTCTCCCCCGGCTGTTATAACGCCGCTATGCGATTTACTTAATTTGTACAAGCGGACTTTACCTGAAATTACGATTTACATTTCATCAGAGAAATCATGTAGATCACAATCGTGTCCCGTTCACGTATACGTTCGAATGACCCGCGCTATAATTTAGCCATTAGCCGCACAAGACCTTAGGGATTTCAAAACGTTTCATGTTCTGAATTACGTAAATGATCTGCGTGTCGTGAAAAGTACGCGCACGCTCGCGATTCGAGTACTGCACGAAGAATATTGCTGTGTTTCGCGTATTACAATCGTTCGACGAAACTGCCGTCGGGATTTCAGGGGAAAATGCCAACTAGCGAAAATCCTTGGAAGTCGAAACACTCTCGCGCGTTTCTCCCTTCTGACGAAGGAATTTGGTCGAAAGTCGCAGCTCTTAGCCGAAGCTCCCCTTAATTGCGCCTATTTATGCCCCTTTGCTTCCGTTCGGTCGAAAAGAAGTACGTGACATGTTTATAAAGAGACGAAACGAGAAAAAGCCGTGCGACGAAGCGGGACAAGCCGAATGGGCACCACTAATGCCCTGTGCCCTCAATCAACCTATCGCACTCTCCCACTCTCTTGTATCTCCCTTCGCCGCGTCTCTCTCCACCCTCCCCTTCTCTCTCTCTCTCTCTCTCTTTCTCTTTCTCTCGCGCTGTTCCTTTCTTTCTCTGTCTACCTCTTCCTTTTCTAGTTCGCGAGCCCCTGTATCTCAGGAACGTATTGATCTTTGGGGGCGCTTTGATCTACACCAAAGGGTCTATCCCTCAACCACCCAACCCTCCGATCTATCCTTCATTCCCTCCACCCACGACACGCACACGGACATTCCGTCCGAGCGCGCCTCTCACACGCTCAGCGTCCAAGTTTATCAGGAAAAGTTCCTTTCCTCTCTCTTTTAGCTGCGCGACAGTAGCTGCCGCGTAATTAGAAAAATGAGTTAGCGCTCGAAGCGCGTTAGTTAGCGAATCTTGGCAACGTAGCAGAGACAGAAATCTGGCCGAAGTCACCGGAAGTAGAATGTCTTCGCGTAATTACGCGCGAAAGTTACTCTCGAAGTATAGAAAAGTTATCACGCATGTCTCTCACTTGAATGCTCGAATATCAATTGAAAAAGCAAGAGTTTTTCGAATTAGCTGATAAACCATCTTGTTCAAAGAGCAACTATGTTTTTTTTTTTTTAACCACAGCAGCGACACCCTCTTGAAAAAGCGCGATTGGAAGTAATTTGGGCGGAATCGCGCGAGTCTATAGATCACGACGTTTCGGTGTGAGAATATTTAGGGAGAACTAATTGCCGATATATTTTAGTGGAATTGCGCGGGCACGCAACTTCGCCGTCTCGTAAATTCCTTTCGTCTGATGTCTCTGCGTTTTAACTTTCGCCAAACTTCCTCTCGCGCCGCTCGTCCCTTTCTGTTTCTCTAATTAAACGCGCTTGATATTCATTCGCCAAAAACTCCGAATAATAATTGTCTTATTAAAATCGCCGCATCGTCTGTTTTCTCGCGCGACATCAATAATAAAAGATGTTAAAGATAAATTGGGTATTAGAGGCTCGAGTTGAGCAGGTATCGTTCTAAATGTCAGATCCGGTTATGACGATTCTCTCTCGCTTTTGCCCGAGAAATGTGACCGCTATTAATTTCGGGGCCGGGAAGATTTCACGGACGAGTGGATACGTCTCTAAAAGACAGACAGCAGCTGGAGGAGATTTCGTGCCGCGTTCGTGACCGACATTAGTAACTCTTTTTTTTTTTCGGGGATACGGCGCCACTTTTCCTTTTCTTCTGCCTTTTGTACGATCTTCGTAACGATCGCCTCTCCCGAAATGCCTCCGACGAAGCGCCGAGGATTGTTTTCGTGTCGGATCCCACGGAAATCAGTCAGGGACGCCACCCCGGGGAAAATTTTCTTCGCAATTAGATCCAATTACATATCACCAAAGAGATTTGAGTTGCCACCAATTATACCAACCACGAATAGGTAGTTAACCCGCTGGTAAATATTTCTAAAGCCGCACGCATCTTTAATTAAGGACCACGCCAGCAGAAAACACGAAACTTTGGGTTGTTTCAACTAACCGATATAACGCGATAGAGCTCTGTGATTTTCGTATGAACAAGAGCTCTTTTGAAAAAGATTTAACGTACTTTTACTTCTTCAGTCGATTTTAATGTAAGCAAGTTTTATACAAAAAAAAAAAAAATTCCTACAAGTTTTTGCAATATTCAAATTGCCGAACACCTGATAATTAATAATACAAGACAAGCTCGAGGATTTAAAGACTCGCTCGATCGACGGCTGACTGAGAGGGAAAGAGAGAGAGGGACTAAGAGAGTCTCGTTATTATCTCGGTAATTAAACTCCGCAAGACTCGACGACATCGCCGGAGGGGAAGCTCTCAAGTTCGCGTTTGTAGCAGCTAAATGCATTTGACAACGGGAGCCCGTGTCTCCCCTTGTCGCTTGCTTTAGCCGCGAGGCACGTATTCCAAGACTAACGCGACAAGATAATCGTGACAACGTTTGCACAAGGAACATCCACCCTTAATTCTATTATCGCTGCTCGATTCCGAGACATTTTTCTACAAAAATGCAACACAGAGATAAATAAGTGAGATTTCGTGAATGCGAAATAACTTTGTTCGTCGATTTTGTCGTATTTTTCCTAAGACAGTGTACAACTTTTCCTAAGACAGACCGACAGGTTGTCGCGAGCGGCGCGTGACGCAGGATTTTCATAGTGCGCGCAAATCCCCATGGGAAATTCTTAGCAAATAAAAGAAAACCGGACAACAACTGACCCTTGGCCCGCGTCAACGCGGCCCGAAGTTGGCCCCTGATATTAATTTAATAACGTCGAACGCGAACAATTGACAGGCAATAACAGTCGACGGGCAATCAGACGACGACGCTCGTCCAGGGTAGTTAGGAACCCTTCCACCATGTGTCGGAAGAAGGACCGAAAAAGTCGTACGACCGGGAAAGAGAAGGAGAGAGAGCGGACACGAAGAAAAGCCTGGCAACCCTTTCACGAATGTCACTCGAAGGCACTTGGTGCCTTCGCTGCCGTACAATAGTGGTTGTTGTTCTTGTTGATTTCATCGCACGTTCACGACCCTTCGGGAATCAAGAAAGGGGTTCGAGCGACATAAGGATTTAAGGGGTGGCTACGAACGCGCCTATTATTCCTCAGAAGCCTCACGAACTCCATGGGATTCCCGCCAAACCGAGGGTGATCTCGGCTCGTTCACGAACCCCAGTGCAAACAGAAAAACGCGACTTGCACATCGATTCCTTTACCTTCCTCAATTATTTCTCGTAGGTACGTGAGGCCATTTTATTCCTAAAACGAGAAGTCTATTCGTGTATATAAAATTGAATGTCGCTTTAAATCGCTCAGAAGTATCAGCTAAACAATAAATAGCCGGCAAGTACCGTTTGGAAATCCTATCTTCAAGCGTCTCGGTTTTAAAAAGCGGGCGCGGCATAAATCACTCGGTTAGACACGCGATGGAAGACGTCGGTGGAAAAAATAGGCTTCGCGCGGGAGATTCCGAGCGAGAGACTCCGTCTCATTCCGGGGGGGCGACGGTATAAATATTTAAAGTCCCGAATTAAGACGAGATGATAAAGCGCTTCCGAGCGGAGAACTTGCGCGGCTTCTGGCTACTATCAGAAACGGCGGCGCTCTTGTGCGGCGTGACTTAAGCCACCCTAATACCCCGCTATCTTGACCTCCTCGCGTGTGTCCGTCCTCCGTCCTCTCTTCTCCTTTCTCTCTCTTTCTCTCTTTTTCTTTCTCTCTCTTTCTGCCCGTCCGTTCGCGATCCATGCGAGCGGTGTCTTTCTCGAGGGCTGTCAATCTCGAGTGACGGTACGAGAACCGCCGGCCGAGGCGGGGGATTAGATGGAACGTCGTTTCTCGAAACGACCGCTGGACGTCTCCTGACGTCAACGGCGACGGCCGACGAGAGTGCCGTGCAGGAGCGTGCGCCTCCTCCTCGCGATCCACGGATCGAAGGCGCGTCTCGTTTCTCGCGTGATTACACGAGGAATTTTATTCGCGTGCCGAGGTCACTGCGACTTAACCCTTCTCCGACAAGAAAAGAGCGTGTCGGCTATTACATTTCAGATTGTTGTATCATAGCGCGGTAATAGGCGGGGAAGAGGAGGGAATGTACTTTCGATAACATCGGACGTGAATTTTTTTTTTCTTTTATTTTGACAGAAATTCACTCCCTCCCGATGGCTCGCTATTACGTTGAAGAACTACCACATCGGGAAAATATTTGACGTATGAAATTATTTTGGTAAATGTAATTAGGCAATTATTAACCTGTCACACGCCAACAAGTAGGCTCGCTCGGTCTTTAAAACCGACCGTCAGCTCCGCAACATACTACACGCCGAACACGTCGCTCGCGCATCACGAGTAAACGTTCCGACGGACGGAGAAAACAGTCGTTCTGGTTTATTTATCGGGCCCGCGTTGCGCAATTACCGCGGCTTTAATTTACAAAGGACGTAACCTATCCCGGCCGAGAGAGTCGTCTCGTGATTTGCTTATCGTGAGATTTCACGCGTACGAGAAAAGGAGACACGTATGTAGAAAATGAGAAAGAGTGAAAAACTGACGGCCGGTACGGCCCTGAGCGAGCATCTTGCAGACACACGCGTTTCAGGCTCGCGACCGTGCTGCGGCTGCTGCGATAACGCCGCGTCGTGTGTGTGCGTCGCAGAGCATCCAACTCTCGTCCTCGCTGCGCTGGCCGGCCAGAAATATCCTGCGACCATAGATAGATAGGCGGGTTGGTCGGTGCGACTCTCGACTGCTGGTCTCGCAAAATTATCGGCCACTTCTCTGCGCGCCGCGAATAAGACGACGAGCGCGTGGTATCTCTTCGCAAAGTCTGCGCTGCGATCAAAAACCAAAGCTCTTCATACGGCGAGGATATTATTATCGCCCGCCGCGCGCGAGTTTCCGCTCCTACGCGCCACGGAGAACTGCGAAATTGTCCAGCTCGCGCCTTCTTTCATCCGTGTTTGGCGTGTATCGCTCGCGGCGGATCATTCATCGGTTACGACTCTAGTATTGCAGTTTTTTTTTTTTTTTTTTATCTTTGCTTACATTGCAATTAACTCCGCATAATTAGCGTTAAAGATTTATCGACTGACTTCAGTACGGCTGACGTAGTTGTTGACGTTTAATATCCTGTCAGAGTTGTCTCGTTCCGCGTTGTGCAAAATCAAATGAAGACCTCGCAAGACAATTTCAGCGACTCTGCGATATGTCATAATTCAGTGTGTAACGCTTTGTTTCGTAATATATGTCCTAAAGGCGCGGCTGTATTAACTTGTTAAGCGTGAATTTAGAGAAAGCGCGCACGCGGAAATGCTTATTATCATGCATGCCTACGAGGTTCGCTCAATCAAGTATATCGTGAAATTGCATCTCACTCAATAATCCGTTGGAATAGGAGCGTTTGAGCAATTATACACCTTTCCAGCGATCGTTTGCAATATGTTTGGTTTATTTTTTGCCGGAACGATTTTATCGCCGCGGCAAGCGGTAGTCCACGGATCGCGGCTCGGTATTTACGCGCTTTCGAATTAGAACGTTTGTAAGAGAGGGCGCAAACAAAACCAAGACCCATCCAGCGGCATCCCGGCGAAAACTAGTAGCGGCGAAACGATGAGCCTCGCACACACGAGGCGCAATCCCGTAATCGTTTTCCCCTTCGGGGAAACTTCTGTCGTCGAAGATGAGCGCGCGCTAACATATATTCCGCGTGTGACTCGCGATGAAGATATCAGAATTCTCCAAATAAAGCAGTTAAGTGTAATTCGTTGATAGATACACGTGTTACATTTAACCTATCGATCGACGGCTTCGACAAACGGCGTTACGTGTCGCTGAATTAAACGCCGAACGAGAGAGGAAAAAAAAACCGTGTGCGCCGATGAAGTCAAATATGATGTGAAGATCTCAAGTGCCAATATATATGAAAGCCGATTAGAGTTTCGATGCGATACCAGAGCGAGATATGTGTTTCAAACCAATTTTGAAGTTTACTTTTCGCAACGTTACATTTGCCGACAATGGAATTATATGCGACGAGAGAATATCGATAAAGGATAACCGGGAACTTCAAAACAGAGGGAGAAGAGTTGATTGTCGCGATCGATCGTCAGCTTGCATTAACCTTCAATCGACGACAGCAGATTCATCTCGAGTAGGCGTAACACAGAGTCGGGTGTGTGTGCCGGCAGCCTCTATTTACCTACATACCCGAGATCTAGGGGGGAGGGGGGAGGGCGAGAAGAACGGGACGGAGGGCACCCGGGAGCTCGAAGAGCTACCTACAGGCACCTACCGGAGAATGAAGAAAGAGGGTAGAGAGGGAGAGGGGGGGAAAGGGCAATAGAGAGCGATGGAGAAGAGAGCGCGGCGTCCACGTAGAGCAGGTAGCAAGCACGGCGAGATCGTTGGAGCCGCAATCCGGTAGGACGTGCCTTGATGCGCCGTGGTGGCTCGAGATACGTGCGCAAAGATGCTACTTCTTCCGTGCAACTCTACCCGGCCGAGGGGTAATGCTCGGCCACCGGCCACTGCACGCGGCGAGAGTGTGCATCGAGAGCACACCGCCACCGCCGCCACCGCGGCTCTCGAGATAATTTGCCCTCTAGAAAATAACAGGGTGGCGCAGGACGCCGACTGGAACAACAACGTGCACCGTCGGTCCCGGGCGCATCGCACCGGCCTTCACGTACATAGATAGGTACTCTTACATACCTCGGCGGAAGAAAGAAAAAGAGAAAGAGAGATAGAGAGAGAACGAAGAAGATCAGCAAAAGAGCGGAGCCGAGTTCATTCTATATATGGCATCGACCTTCGAACAGAATCGCGCTGATTCGAATTGGTTCCCTGTTTCTAGTCCGAGTTAGAGTTGCGCTTGTTTCGGTCGGTTATCGAAAGTAGCGCGCTCGTTCTTCGCGGGGGGAAGAGAAAAAGAAGACGATGCTGCGCGCGGGAGCGAGAAAGGTAAGGTTATTTCCTCGCGCGCGCAATGAAGTCGAGTGGGAAGATTTACGGGACGGAAAGAGGCGAAGACTTTCGGATTACTAATAATGATGGCGGCTCGCGGCGCTTTGTTACATTGTGAGGTAGCAACAAAGGACTTTTGATTCCTGATTCTATAGTCCGAGCGGGTGATTACGCCGAGGCAGATGTCACGCGAGATTAGAGCGCGGGAAAAATGGAGAAGCTACCAGGAACGAAGACACCCGTGGTTAACAATTGACAGGTAGTCATCAGTTATCAACGAGTATCCCTGTGTCATCGTCACTGATGGCGTTGCCTGATTGGCAGATGTCAATTCCGTCTCTAACGTCTCTGCGGGCCTCAGTCGAAGAAGCATCCGCACGATGAGGCTGATTTTTCAGACACTTTTCGTCGTTTTACCTTTCGTCGTAGTTCTTTTCGATTCCGATCGACGTGTCGGCGGGGGGAGGTTTTTTTTCCGTTTTCTGTCTGTGCTAATTTAGGCGACGCGAACGGCCTCACGGAGAGTAACAAAAAGCAATCGTAGATTAACGTGGTCGTGCGATGATCGACGTCCATTAGTATTATTCCCGTGATAGGAGGCGCGACTTGCGATCCTTGTCATCGTCACTAATTGTCGTGCGCCGGACGATCTCGTCGGTACGTCCGATCAAAAGTCTTTCCCCCTCCTTCTCCCTCCGTCGACGAGTCCTACAACTCTGACGGGGCTGATTCCTTTGTGAACGCGCCAACAAAACCGGGGAACTTATTTGAATATGCGTAATACGTACTCGTTTTCTTTGTCTACTCTTCTATCTTTACATATAAATGTAATATTTTCTAAGTAATATTTTCTAAGTATACTCGCAGTCCGGACTCAAGAATGCATTGTATCTATAAGTCGAGGAAGTAGCGAATCCTTCCTTATTTACCGATCATCGTCTCACGCCTACTATTGATAATAGCACGTCATCAACACAGTCATCATCAGGCTTGTCATTCTGTCTGCAAACCCGAGAACATGCGATAGAGCGAAGTTTGATGAAGAGAAAAGGACGCCAACGCTAATCATCTCCTCACTCGCATGTTAGGTGACACCTAGGCTCTCCCTATATGATCATTAGCCCTCCGCAATTTGCGGCCGGCAGAAAAAGCGTCGAAGTGCGAGCGAGCCGGGGAACGTAGATGAGTTCTTCCTTCTGTGCGTGCGCGCCACTAACGAGAACAACGAACTCTCCCGTCGTATCCTCCCATTCGTCTCTCGGCACAGCTTCCCTCTCGCGGTCCACCGCTCCACTCGCGCACCCCCATCGCGCTGAGAGACCGAGAGAGAAAGAGAGAGAGAGAGAGACTGCCGTGGAGTCATTCGTTACGAGGCCGCGAACAAGAGCAATAAACGTGTCTGAGTGCAGTAACGGGTGATACGTACGACGTGGGCCCGCGGCCCCCACGACCTTCGCTTTATAGGTCTACTTCGGCACGACCCCCCCGAGACTCGATTTGTCAACTCGTTAGTGGAACTCGTTTAACCCCGAGGCCACGTTCCACGCTACGGGCGCTGACCGCCGCTCTCCTCTCTCGCTCTCCCTCTCTTACTTCCCCGTCCCCCTTTTCCCTGTCCTATATCTGTTTCTCTCTCTCTCTCTCTCTCGCTCCCTCGCTCAGCTCCGATTTCCAGCGAGGTTCTTCCACGTCGCTGGATAACGCTCTTCTCCTCGAGCGAAAACGAGCTTTTCCCGTGTGTCGCTCGAGAAACGTTTCCAGGATGCAGTGTAGAAGGGGCGCGCAAAAGAGGGGTGGTGCTCTAGTTATAACGGCCCGGGCACGGGTGCCACGGTGACGGATGTCGGGCCGTACCCCATTACACGGGATAGAGAGCCATTGGTCACTCCGGCTGAACGTACCTCAAATTGACGAATGGTAATGAGTTCACCTTGTTAAGCGACTACGCGGCCAGCAACGGTTTCCTCCTCTCCTCCTCCCTCCCCCCTCTTCCCCCCGTACGGCATCGCCCTTTTGCTGCTCTCTCTCTCTCTTCTCTCTTCCAGTATCGTTTCTGCGGGAATTAAACCTCGATAGCAACGGGGAGTGAGTGCACCTGTGCGGTGGCGGTGTGGAATGGGGCGGGTGCAAGGACGATTCATCGTCGACGTCCGGAATTAAGGGTTGGCGGGACGGGGAAGGTCGACTCGATATCGCGGGAATGACTTCGCCGTGGAAATACGAAGCACCTCCGCGAACGTAGACAGAGCTCGAGCATTTGTTACAGTTTAGTTTCTACCGAATCTAGCATTTCGCGTTCCTTTCGCTCGCATCGCAGGGCGCGATAATATTCAAGTGTTCGCTCGTGCGAACAATTTGGAAATTTGTTTATTAAAACAAATTAATTGCTGTGCGAAACAAATCTCAATGTTACGTTGTACGAATCGCCGCGGATCAGTGAATGAATTTTTGCTTACAGATCCGCAAGATCTTGAAAAACAAAAATTGGAGAAAATTATCTATTATAGGGGAACACACACAATATCACATACCGATCGATCGTGTCCGCGTATACTTTCCGCCGGCCGGACTGATGTTAACGCGAACGCCTCGCGGGTAAGCCGCCTATCGTATTTCAAGTCGTTACACGAAATTGCTAGTTCCATTGGCGCGATGCACCGGCGCGTCCGGGTTCGAAGGACAGTGACTCGTGCGTTCGTCGTCGCCGTCAACCGTGGCGGAGGCGCGGCGCGCACGCGAGAGGCGATAAATTATTAAAGGCCGACGGTGAAGGAGAGGATTCGCGAAGCGCGCGGATCGATACCCTTAAAAGTACACGCCTTCGCTTCGAAGGATCCCCATGCGAGCACCGGTCCGGGTCCGCAATACCTAACGGAGTTTATTCGACATTGTTGAATGGCGGCAGTTGTAAAAATGATAACGGATGACCCGTGAGGCCGGGGGAACTCCCGGGTAATGAAGTACGGTCAGTACGGGCTGGCCCCTTTGCCAAATGCCGGAGCATCTCCTAGAGAGCGCATTCCCCTCCGGACGATGTCGACTCGGATTTACGTCGCGTTCCTCGCGCACGTCACTGCGGCCGCCGTTTAGACTACGTACGTATAAGTGAAGTTGGTAATTTCTCTTTTGGAGAATAAAGAAGAGACGTTTGTCTCACGGAAAAAAGACTCGAATTTTCGTAATTTTTTTCTTTCACGTGCAACGTGTTTCTGTAATTACTTTCCCACGCGCAATAATTGTCTAGAGCTCTCTTTGATTAGAAAGACTTTTCGCGTACGAACGCGTGAAACGCGATTCTTTTCGTGAATTATTTGCTACCGCGAAGGAATAAATGTCCTCGTCTGTGTAATCGCCGAGTAGTTTATGGGCCGCAGTAACCCGAAAGAAGATCGATGCTTGGGGGAAATGTCGGTGCGAGACGAAGCGATACGCACTGCGAGCTCCATAAAATTTCTCGCTATTACCGGGGAAAAAAAAAAGCACAACGCATAGCCTGTAATTAGCACTTGACGATGCATTAGTGTGTACCGCCGTCTTTCCCCTCGCGAGAAACGCCCTTGCAATAAAACTTGAAATGACCAGCCGTCCACTGTTACCCGCGACGAATCATGGCGGGAGAACCGAACGACAGTTCTCTTCCGGAAGAGAACTCGGTTTTATTTTTTCCGATATTGCGCAATCGAACTTCTTCATTGAGGGCACGTTCTCGTCGATGTGTAAGATTCTTTCGGAATAAAAAGTAAAGTAGAGGTAATTTCGAGGATATTCGAGAGTGTTAAAAAAAAGTTTTTAAAATACACGGAAAATGGGAATCCGAGTTTGGCTCGTAGTCAAGAAATCTTTTGCAATAAAATTTTTAAATTTTACGAAAAGATAAATTGGGTATCTCACATGTATAAAGATGAAAACTAAGTAGCCTATGAATTTTCGAATTAAATTTAATTCAGGTGTTAATTTACAAATTTGAAATATATATATTTTATACGTTCACAATATTGGCTCATATAGACTCTTAATACTTATAGTTGCATATTTCTATTCTTTGCAGATAAATTACACAAACGCGTGTTTTTTATATTAGAAAAATATATTTGTCGTTGTAATTGCAAATTTTAATTGAACTATTTAATATTTTATTGCGGGTTACGATATACATATATACGCAAAGCTCGCGTGTAAGAAATATCTCTATGGTGAATGGCGACGCGTATAAAAATTTATCGTTCTTCCAGCGATTCCTCGGTCAGCCGAGAGAAATCTTGTCAAATAGCCGCACTTGGCTCGCGGAACGTGCCAATTTGCGCCCGTATTGCATATGGCTTTCACCTCGGGTCTCCCTACACTCCGCTCCGACGCTCTCCGCGCTACGACGAGGAAAAGAGTTCGAGCCACGGGTATTACGTGCGAATTCCATGGGTTTCCGCGCGGTATCAATTTCTCAAACGAATCGTGGCCATTTGCACGGCCTCGCTTACCAGGTAGCGCGCGGTAATGTTCTCGAGTGCACCACGACGCGACTTCTCGAGCGTGACAAGAAGATTCTTCGAATGTCATATCGGAGACCGTTCCATCCGCATTCGATTTGTTCGACGATCTCGCGCGATCTAATTTATCGGAATATCGTTCGCATGCTAACGCGCACGAATATTTGTTTTTTAAGATAACGAAGATTGAAAAGAATCGGCCAAGCAAATCTTTTGTTTCGCGGATTTATCTGAGAGAAAGATTTTTTTTTAATGTAGAAATAAATAAAGCCACAGAAAAAAGCTATCAATATATGCACTCAAAAGTACGCGGGATAGAGAGAGATCCGTCGGGTTCAGACGGGAGATTTTTTCAGACCCGATTCTCCGATCCCGCGGCGTTTTAAATACATAAAATAGCGAAGCCCCCGCAAAAAAATCCGCGCGGATAGTCGTTACCCTGAATATTTACCCCAAAGAATATTTTACCGCGCGAAAGCCGTGTAAACAGGATAACCGCGCAAACGGTGAGTTCGATGTGGATCTGGAACTCTCTCGCAACTTCGTCAAAGTCTAATTGCGAAGTTTTCCGAATCGAAAAAATTTTCACTGTAAAGCGATATTCAATGTCCTTGTGACGATGAATAGTCCATTATTCTCTCGACGCACGTCCCGGCTGACGGATCTCCGCGTATTATATTACGATCTCGACTCGCAATCTCGATGCTGTGAGAAACAACGTAGGAGGCGCGAGTGTTGCGCCAACGACAATTTGTCATCGGGTCCAAGAAATTCATTGTGTCGGTGTCTCAGACGGCGGCGTGATCCAATCGTTCGTCAATGACACTCGATGACACCGCCGTGAAGGATGTTAGCGAACGAAAATCACGCGACGAGCGAAATAAACGACGGCCCAATTGCCATTCACGGTGTAGTTGTTACGTAATTTAACGGGTGAAGGAATATCTCGCTAAAACCGGTATTTACGTGCAGTTTCGCTTTCGGAAATAGTGTGAAAAAAAAACGCATAACGAAGGGATGCTATCACACGAGCGAGAACTTTAAACGGATCAATCGGCCACCCGGTTCTTATGTAGCCGCGCGGTTTCTACGTGGCGAGAGAGAGGAGCGTACTTTTCCCTAGCGGAATTTAAAAGGAGAGAATTCCAGCCCTTAACGGCCCAATTGCTCGAAGGCCGGCGGCACGAGAGGGATAATTTCCAAGCCGACACACGTAAGCCGACAAGGACGAAGCGATAGAGGACGATGAGCGTCGATAGCGCCACGGTAGGCACTTCTCGCAGAAGACGAGCGTGTTCGCACTGAGAAACGCTGAAAATTGCAGCACGAACGAGAGGCGGCACGAAGTCGTTCGTCGTCCTCGTCGTCGTCGTTGTCGTCGTCGACGTCGTTGTTGTATCGCTGCACTTCGTGTAATTGCAACGATATTTGTGTGTGTGCGTGTGTGTGTGTGTATGCGACTGCACTCGCGTGCGCGCACAATAGTTCGGCATACAGCGAGTCGATACAACGCGGTAAAGTGTGAGTGAGGCGTAAGTAACGTGGCGTGAATGTGAACGTGGATGATCGTGTGTCTCGGTGGGCCGATGCACCGTGCGCTCACTCGTTGTCGGTTCGATATATACACGCGCACACGTGTGTATCTACATACACGCATGTACGGGTGATCGGTGCATTTCTTTCGCGCTGTGGGCGCGGCCGCTCTCGCTCGACCGGCGAGAGGCCGAGAGGTCGTCCGCGGAGCCGCTGGGAACCGGCGATTGTCGCTTGTGCTTCGAGGAGCACGCACTCTCCTCCGGCCGCCGCCGGTATATTCTCGCAACCTGCGATTACCGAGCGATTTTCAGATCGGTAGCGCGGCCGAGCGGACGGCCGCGCGAGGGGCGATTTTTTCGCACGTCGCACGATCGTCCCGCCAGCCGTTGCTTTTCTCGGGACGCGTTTCGGAGAAGTGTATCTCTCGCGAAATGCCGCCGCCGGCATCTGTGTGATGCATCGGCGTCGTTACGGGCGATCGATTTGTACGCGCGTATATTCTTTCCGCGCGCGCGCGCGCGCTTACGAATATTGAAGCGTTTTTTTTTTTGCGGTTTCACGAGGACACTGAAATATAAATAATTATATATATATATATAGAGAGAGAGAGAGAGAAAGGGAGTTAAAATACATATATTGCGGATATCTGACATAACGATACTTTTTCTTTTAAATAACAGAGAGAGTTAAAATGACATTAACGATTTAAAGTTCTCTCTCGCAACAATGACAATAATTGCAGTCGACATTGATGAAAATGTCAAGGCGTGGAAAAAGTTGACGCGCGCTGGATACAAGCTCGATGATGAAACGATTCGGTGGGATAGGGTCGTGTATCAATCGGATCTCGAGGTTGCGTGCTTGAGGTCACGCGGAGATGGATGGGAATAAGGCGATTGCCCCTCCCACAAAAAGCGAGCAAAATCGAAGCAGGTGCAATTGCTGTTCGCGAGGTGGAGGAATCGTCGAAACAATTATAGAGCCAAGCGGGACGGGGTGTGCAGTATGCAATTCTGTCCGGAGCTACCGTACTTGTAATTGCCTCGAAAGCAATAACGTACGCCGAAAAAACCTCAGACCTCGAAGGCCACGGGATAGATATAAGACGCGCTTTTTTTTTTTTTTTTTTTTTTTTTTTACATGAAATATATACGAGATCGCGTTGAATTTGACACTTGCAAACGCGCAGCTTTCCGCCGATTATCGAGAAGACCCGGTCATCCTTCGCCGCGAACGATTCGTGACGACGTCAGGGATAATTCCACATCTATACGAAACTAACGACTCCCGCGCGATCGGATCATAAAACATTGCGCATTTTTTGTTTTCTACCGAAAGAATCGCGCTGCGCGCTCGTCGTGGCAATATAAATTTGTCGAGCGTGCTGCTATCGCGAACCGCGGTTTCGCCGCGCACGATCGTGCCCGCGGAGTTCCAGGCCGCTCTCCTCGCTTTGGTTATTATCCTTTTATTACTGCGCTCGCGCGCGCGCGTTATTTAGAGACGCGAGATCCTTGGGAGCGCGGGCGAATACGAGCGGACCGATTGCTCGACTGGAAATCGACTCGTACGCTCGACGCGAAGCGGTGCATCATCGCGCTATGCGATGCATCTCGTAAATAAAGTAGCACTCGATCGTACGCCCGTCCCTAACCCGTTCCCATACGATTTACGGCTACGTGCGACCCGACGAGAAGCCCGTCGTAATGACACACGTATTTTTTTTACTGCTTCACCTCACGTGTGCTCAATTCCGGATGTTATATGCTAACAGTTTCCGCGCAAACCGAGAGCTCTCCGTCCTAAATATATTATTCAAGTATTAAGCTTTATTTGACAATAATATTCCACTCTAGAACTACATGAGAAAGAAAGCTGAAATAGCAAAAAGATTAGTTACTACATTTTGATTTCACAACGCTTTGTTGGCGTGGCGAAACCTTCAGCAGACTCGGCAAGTTCTTTTTTCGCTCGTCCAAAACTGTTTTTTCCATTTGTACCAAACGAAATAAGTTTGCAAGTAGGAGTCTGAATAGAAGATTTAGCAACCGTTACACACATACACAACAAAAATAAGCAAAAGAGAGAAGTATACACGCGCAATGTTAGCGGAATGCGGAATGTATCGATCGAGTCGTTCCGAGATGACGATGTTGGACGATAGCCGGCTTCTATGATTTGCTGCCAGCCAGTAGTAAAAGGCTCTTCTCTCTTTCTCTTTCTCTCTCTTCTTCTCTATTCAAGTTTCCAAGCCTCGCAAGATGCGCGCACAAAGAATGTAGAATCTCGTTATCGAGAGTCGAACACGGGGCGTAGATGCGATACGTGCTCCGGATGCAGATTACGGGGCGTGTCAATGATCGTCGGCACTCCCGGACGGACGGACGGTGGATGGACGGTGGGAAAGTAGGCGAGAATGAGACGCGGAATGGATCTCGTTCGCCGCTATCGCGTCTGCCACCGTGCAATTAGCGAATATCCGCTCGCGAGTCGCCGAGGCCGCCATTATCGCCGAGCGTATTGCGGCTCGCAAGATTAGGTGCAATCTCGTCAAGTCGCGGTATTTCGACTTGGAACTCGAACTACGTACGTTTTTTTCTTGTTTTCACACACGCGCACGCACGCCATGTGCGGGGACGAAAATACACTTCCGTTTTCCACCCTCTCGTGCGCCCGAGATATCCGCGCGCTTTTGGATCGGTGAATCAATCTGGGTCGCTCTCTTAAGAGCGTCCGGCTCGAGTGGCATCGCCCCGCTGGCAATCAGCGCCAAGAATACACATCTCGCTGGAGTGTCAACTTGAGAGAATACACGCTCGTATGAAACTTGTATTAACTATGACGTCGTCGTATTTTATCGCGAGAGACACGAGAGAGCTCAGAGTCGCTCAGTTTTAATTGACGTCGTATAATGTCTATTAAATAAAAAAAAAAAAATTAAGTTGAGGAATCGCAACAATTCTTAAGATTCATTGCTTACGCATCTCAATGCCGTAATTAGTCTAACTAACTCTTCTTACGTGTGCATACGTCTCATAATTATTCTTCTCATTGTGATTAACTCGCATTATTCAAATCACACCGCTTTCGCGTCGGGAACTGTCGCTCTCATTCGAGCAGAAACGACCGAGTCTTCCGATAGACACACCGTTACACGCTCGATTGTTATCCCTACCCTAAATGTCTATCTCCTCCTTCATACACGCGGTATTCTCTTTTTTCTTTCCGCTATTTGTCTATTATTCCGCGAATGCGCGCGCGTTCCCATTAATCGCCGCCCGTATTTAATGGCTGTCGTTACCTCCGGAATCGCGCGCGCGCACCGATGAGAACGCAAGTTAAATAATCAAAACGTCATGTCGCGCTCGAATACGCCGGAGAAAGTATCGTAATTATCGTAATGCGTGCGCCATTATAAATGCAGCCCGACCGCGCTGCATCGCGCGCGTTCGTGATTTACGCGGTACGCGAATCAAGCATGCGGAAGTATTTTCTGACTCGATCTTACGGGTTACTACGCTTCTGTGTTTCGCTTTGGGTTTTATGTACAATAAAAACACGCGCGCGTATGCCAGTAGAATCCGATTTGAACACATCGCACATTACTATTTAAGTAGAAATAAATTTGTTTTTTTTTTTACAACTGACGTAGAGGAAAAAAATGCGCGCAAAGAAACTTACGAACAAGTGGGTTTTCCCTTCGATGTTCGCACAAACGTCAAACTGCAACGCTATCGTAGAAATTAAAAAATTAGCCGCGCACTCGGGAGAGAATAGAGAGTAGGTGCTCGCCGTATAGGTGCGTGCGTGCGAGGAGTGTCGGTAATTATTTCGACGGAATCGGCTCTGACGGGCTTAATGGCCGTGAGTCCGTCTCAGAGTGCCGGCAATTAATCACTATTCATTAGGAAGGCGAGCCGGAAGCACCGACGGGGAAAACGAAATTACTCGCCGCATGTCTTCCTCGTGAATCTCTTTTCCCGTTCCAGGAAGATGTGATGGGGTTATGACGTAGCCGGTAATCGTTCTTACAATGTGCGCAAGGGAGAAACAATTGCCGCGATCGAAACCACCAAGCGGTGGTGTTTTATCGTTCGGCATCGCGTAGAAAAAAAAAAAAGATAGACTGCAGTCACGTGAGAAATGACGTTGTAACGTGAAACAGATAAGTCTTGAACTCCATTCAAAACTCTGAGAAAGTTCTTTTATTTAACTCGCATGTGCATTCGCCGTGTGTAACAACCAGCACTTGCGGCATACACCAGAGAGTTATCTTACTCCGAACAATTTCAACAGTTTATTCGAGAAAGATAATCAATCCGAAAGATTGGCTTTCCGTACGTATCGGCGGCGATCCTTGATGTCGATCGCGAAAACTCCTCCATTCCCGCGAAGTGTCGTGGTTTCCCCAAGGCTTTAGGTTACATCCTGTGCGAGGGGATCCCAGCGACCCTTCTTCCGACCGCTTTAAACAATTTTAAGGCTCATTTCCCCTCCCTTAAAGCGAATATCCTGGCGCGGCGGTCCTCGGATGAAATCGGAGCGAGAGGGAAAAAGAGCGGAAGCGCGGCGAGGAGAGTCGGGAGGGGAGAGAGAACGAAAACGGAGAAGGAAACGACGGACGGGTGGAACACGCCGCGAGGTATATTCCGCCGGCAGTCGGCGGCCGACTCAACCCCTTGGTGAAAACTGGATGGTAACCCTCGTATTTACCAATTACCTAAGTAATCTGCGGCGGCCAGACCCCCGTCTCTGTCCTCGCCCGCTCTCGTGACTCTCCTTCTGCGGTCTCTCTGGCTCCTCGGGCTAGCCCACGGCGAGATAGGCGTGCACACGCGCGACCGTACTACCTCCTCACTGACAAACGCGAGACATTACACCCGCTTCTGGGATTTTAAGCGACGAGTAATTATCCGCCCGCGGTGCTACGTCGGATGCTACCTGACGGCGGAAGACAGTTCCTTAAACGTAGGAAACTGAAACCGGTATAATTATCATCATCGAAATCAAATCCCGACGTTCCAGTGATATTATTACGTGACGCTGATATTGTTCAGACGCGATGTGCGTATTTGCTTTTACGTCCGCGTGATCAATATACGCAATCCAATACGCTTGATATTCAAATAGCCGCAATGTGAAGTGTATTACTCTTTTCTCCGGGAGTGGGTAATGTTGTAGAATTCCGCGTGTTCCACATCACCCGTTGAAATCAAGATGTTTAAATGTAACGATGCTTTACTCCGCTGCAGTTTTACACGCACTCACCTCACTGGGAATGGTTTAACGCGCAGAGAGAGAGAGAGAGAGAGAGAGATGCGTCGATCTAGAAATTAATTTCCCCCGCGTTTCACAGACGCATAATCGTTTTCAGGGATTATCGAGGTAAAATTGTGCACATCGGACGAGGAGCGGAAAGGAGGGAAGGGGACTCGTGCGCGCGATCGCGAGGTCGCCGCGGGTCGTCGCAAATCTCGCCTTCGCAGAATCCGCCGCGTGAATCGCCAGGTTTCTCTCTCTCTCTCTATCCATCTATCTATCTATCTATCTCTTCCTCTCGAATGTAGAAAAGTGACTACAAAACGCAGAGGAGTCCGAATGAGCTCCATTACGATAAGTGCCCGACAGGCACGAAAGCATAAATCCGAGACGAGTCGGAAAGATACATTTCCTCCTGCCGCAGAAACGCGGATACACACCGTACAGCGTAATTCTACTTAATTGGTACCTCGGCAACAGAGGTTACTTTGCTTCGAATTTCAGTCCCGCATCGTGACTCCTTTTTCAACAACTGTATACAACGTGTATACGTTCGTGCGCCGCGAACCTTCGGCTTTGAAAGATTGTGGCCTTTCTGACGTACGAGGCCGATCGGCAAACGGTCTCTATTAGATCCGACACGTAAACACGACGAGCACTGGCGTTGCACATTAACGGTAACTTCATTTCTTTTTTTGCAAAAATATTCGGTCAAAGTTTTAATTTTTAATTGCAGTCCAAATTTTTATTTTTTTAGGGGGAAGGGGAGGGAGGGATTTTCTGTAAACACGAAAAATGTGTAACACTAGATAGGATTGATTGAAATTAAAGAAGGAGAGGGGACAACCGTGTGTTCTCGCAATTTGCAGTTGCGCGCAGTTTTAATGATATTTAACTTCAGTTCAACAGAACACTAAACCGCATGTAGTAATAATGTTATTAAAGAGAATACCTACGTCCACACACATGCACGGTTTACACCTCGGGATCCGCCGCGGGTCGTCACCGCAATGAAATCGCTTAGAAGAAACTTCGTTCGAGAATTCTTCGAGAAATGCATAGCTTCCGTGTGGCGGTGGCGGGACGGAAATGGAGGAACGCGTTACGGCGGCTATAACGTGGATGGGAAAACACGCAGGCACAGATGCATGCCGGTGATCCATGCGATCCTATACGAGCGCTCGCTCGGAGGGAAAGAGGAGGACCCACATAACCCTTCGGGGTCGGCAGTCCTCCACACGCGGACGTGTGAGAGGTATAAGATGGCCGCCGTCGGGTCGGGTGATTATTGCGTAATCAACGCTAATTATCGTGCCATCGCGCGGTACGCTTTCCACCAGGTATGAATCGCATACGTCGCGCGTTGTGTGCGCACCGGGGTCTTCCACGCTCCTGGAAGAACAGCGGGAAAGAGAGACGGAAGGGAGGAAAAGGCGAACGAAGTGAGAACGAACGATGTTGTGTTGCGGGTCAGCGTACACGCGCGAAAGAGACATAATGGCACTCTCGCAATCTGCATACATTACACGCGCGCGCGCGCGCGCACATGTCTCCTTCTTCGTCCTACGAAAGAAGAATCGTCGTCGCTTTCCTCTTCTTTCTCGCGCTTTGCCGCGCGTCTCCTCTCCCGCCCGGTCCCCTCGCAATCGTCGCTTCCTTCTCGCACCCGACACGGTGTCGGCGTACAGGAGCATACTTTGTCCTCGGCGTTTCTCACGGAAGCTGACTCGGGACGCATGACGGTCCCAAGGTCTCATTGAATACGCCGACGCCTCGGGAGAATCGACTCTTGAATATGCCGCGCGTTTATCCGCGCTACCGTCGCCGGAATCGCTCGGAGTAATCCGCTTTCCGGTGTCGTTTACTTGACAGAATGCGAAAAAACGCGTTGTAACGATACCGCGGCAAAACTTTGCATTAGTTCTCCCAGCGCGCCATCCCACACACGTGAGAGATTCATAAGAGCGATAATGTTCCCGCGATTTAAAGTAGATATGCTCGATACAGACTCTGACGAGAACATTCGCAAGTGAATATTAGAAATAAAGTAAAGAGCAAAAAAAAACACTCGGGAGATGATAAATCTCAATAGTGTTCGTATATTTGTGACTCATAAATATTACAAATCTTGTTAAAAGAGACGTTCTAACATTTGCGAAGAGACCGCGCAATTTCCAATGTCTGTCCGATGGTCTCGAGGTGGCACGTCGCCGTAAAGGACGAGCCGAGTGTATATCGGCGCCCCGTGTATACCGGACCAGATGTTTACTAGCGGCAATAACGGCGCGGGCGTTTCATTAATTAATAGCCTTCGTAGTCTGCAGAGCCATGGACGTCTCTCGTCTGACATTTCGAGTGACAAGCCGGTGTTCCTAGATAGCGTGACCGGCCGTGTCCCGCGCATTTATTATTCAAGGCTCCGATAGGTTACGTCGTAGTAGTTGGTACTTGGAAATCGCGTTCCGGCCGGCCGTGTATCACGCGTCGCATTAAACGCTCTGCGCGCAAATTGACGTAGCGCGCGACCCGTCTCACTCGTCGAGAAAACGCGCATCCAACGAGTCGCACATATACAGCCTCGGGCGGGGATTTAACGCGACACAAATTTCGCCTCTCGCCAAGTGCTAATTTCCACCATCGATTCATCGACCGTACATCGTCGCACGTGATAAATTCTCTCCGATCGCACGACGGGAGACACGTTTATCGCCGCGAATATTTAAAGCTGGTCGGCCGCTTTGAAGACGAGGAAGAAATAAAAAAAAAAAAAAAAATACACTCGATGATACGCGAAATTACAGTTTTCATCTGTTCTCGCGAGAATCTCAAGCGCGGATTAATCCCACTGTACCTTCTAAAACGTCTCATCAATTATTGTAACATCTAAGACCAGAAATATAACTTTCACACGAAGACTTTTAAAATGTTTTTTTTTCACATTCTCTTTTAGAAGTAAACGACGATTTGTTCTGCACAATTAGAAAATGAATTTTTGCACAACAATTTTTCTCGTATGCTGTTTGAAATTATAGATGAAATTATGGATTTCTTATTGGCGGTATAGAGAAAGAGAGAGCACGATATCATTCATCGTGCGCACACCGAAGGAAGCTCACCAGCCAAGAGAGATCCACCGCATCGTGCCGCTTGACAAACCGCGTGCCATAAACAGGCGCGTTTTCCGGCATCGCGATATCCCGTGTGCATCCCTTCCCGGCGTCCCAGTGACATAACCGTAGATTCGACCCGCGCTGCATATTTGATGCCGCCCGCTTCATGATCGGGCCAGAATTTTCCCTGGTGGATCGTGGCGGGCGGTCATAAGAGCTCTCAGTGATTGAGGGTTAGGGGCAGAGGAGCCGATATGCCGCCGCCGGGGCCAGCCCTGGTTTCTCTCTCTCGCGCGCGCACGACGGCGGCCCCGTGCCGGCATTAACTTTTCATCTTTATATAATTCCACGGGTCCCGCGCCGCCACGGAAGCGGGTATACGTAACTAACACGGCCGTGTGCCACCTCACCTTCTCCCTTCCCCATCTTCTTTCCGGGACGCGCCGGAACCGGGCGTAATTGCCGGCGATAAAGATCCGCCGAGATACGAGCCCCCGTTACGAGATTTGCCACCGGTGGGACCGCCGATTCGCGGCCTGCGCCTCTCCTCCCTCGAAACCGCTCTTTCGTGGCATCCTCGTCGGGCTCTCCTTGCGTATTCACGATGGATTTTTACGAGCGACGTCTACGAGCGACGCTGAGTGCTGTATACGCGGTCCGGCTCTCACTAAATCATTCGCGAACCTACCGATTATCTCTGACTCTCAGCCGCATTTACGACTTTTACGCGAAGATGTGGAACAGCTGATAGAAGAATTTATATGATTCTTCATTGATTCTTCTTTCGTTGTGTGTGTTTGGAAACGTCAAAATTATATCACACGCCGAAACCATTTTAATTCCCGGTTCTTTACTTCGCTATAAATTATCGGACTTTTTGTCTGAACATGGCCGATTATGTTGTCGTCGAAAATGCTCTTATCTCGCCGCGACTCATTCGACAAGCCTTCTTCGAAATTTACGGCGATAGGAGGAGGCAGACGATCGTGTAACAGGGAGACAAAAGATACGGCGCGGTTGATACGTACGACTTACCGCGTCGTCGTCGTGCACGTTTTCCGGGAGAGAGAAAGAGAGAGGCCACGAAACCACTTTGAGGAAAATCTATTGCATCCGCGTGGGTCGTGGCTTGAGGCAAGCGAGCGCGCGTCGAGAGGGCGAGTGTGGGCTCAAATGACACGGAATAAAAGTAATGCCCGGCGATACACACCGCCCCTGTGCTGAAGAACACCCTTCTTCTCACCCTCACGACTCCGTGGGAGCCCTTCTTAGTACCGTCGCCGGAGGGTTCCCGCCGGGAAGCGGGCAATCGATATCCGGGATAAGAAATGCCTGTGTGTGGCTCGCGTTAGGAAGTCTCTCTTCCCTTCGCGCTATCGATCCGCAATTACTTCCCGATACGCCGTAACAATGGTGACATGTCGCGGTCGACTCTCGAACTATAAACTCGAATTATTGCCTCGTCCTGCGAGTTTATCCCATGCCGAACATCGCGTGAATTAGGATGCAAAATTTTTTACAGAGGCTTGTAATTGTATGTTTCTCGTTGTAATGCGAAGAAAATTTCAATTGCAATTTTTGAACTTGTTATTGAAAATAATAAATGAGTATTTACATGAATACGCGTTGAGTTTTGTGCGTTTTATTCGGACTGATTTCTAATCTCTCACGGGGAACTTTGCGGTTTCTTTAAGATCTACTCAACGAGTCATCGAATCCAATCAACGACCGCTCAAAAGACGAGGACGTGTGGTTTGTCGTTCCGAGAAACTCTAGAAAGTTGGCCCCACGAATATACCTCGGGCACACGCCACAAGGACAAAACACTGTCCATCGTCGTAGGAAGTCGATTCCGCGAAATCAGCCGATCCAATTCACCTTAAGCGCACGCAAGATCCTTTCAAGTTGAGCCGTTAGATTTTATTCACTCGATGAAGCCGTAATCCGATTAATCGATCCATCGCGCTAAGTATGTCAATTCACGGAGTTATTTCACGGTAAAAATAATTTTACAATATATTTGTTTTAATTTTAAAGTTTTTAAAAATATCGTAGAAATTTTTTAAGAAGGAAGATTTTTATCGACAAGAGCCCCACAGTTTCATACATATATTTTCAAGAATTCAAGGTCGATTCGAAGCGTGTCGATTAGAGCATAAATCGAATATGGTTTGGAAGTTGTACGAAAGAGCTGAAGAACCGAGGAAAGTTTCAAAATAATGGAGTGTACAAACGTGCTCTCTCTGGCAACTGACGGCTATCGTGTCTTCTGCGATAAATCGAACGTCGGCTAAGTCTCCTTGAGCACGAAACCATATTCACGAAGGACACATCGAGAAGAGCTGAATTCTCGGGTTTACTTTTAGCAATTTTTTATCGTTTTTATGTTATTATTTTTCAGTTATGTCGTATCAAATATCTACTCGTCTCATTTTCGTAAAATCTTAGGCCGCATAAAGAGACAAATTAAACACGCGCAAACGTTTAATTATTTAAATCATTTGCAAAAGCAAAGTCGACAAACACAATTCTTCGTTGTTAACGTTTTGAAAATTGACATACTGACCTACTAAAGGGGATACATGCTATGACGTCAGTCGTAGGGGTAATTCGGTAGGGTACGCTCCGCGCACGATCGATATTCTGGTCCATGGCGCTTGTCTGTATTAAAGAGGAAAAGACGCGTCTGCTGCGAGAGACTTATATACGTCGCCGAGCATCGTATCAGCTATAATGCTAGCGCGCAAAACGCGCTTGGAGTTTGTTATGTGTCGAACTCTAACCATTCATCGTCTAATTTTATTATCAATAACAAATCTCTCTCTCTCTCTCTTTCTTTCTCTCTCTCTTGACGCGAACTAAGATTGATCGCCGGGACAAAAAGCGAACAGCCGAGTGCGTGCTCGGCCATCCGGAATAAAGACCGAGAGCAGAAGGGAGACGCGACGGCGGGTGTCGATTAAAACTTCTGTAAGTCGCCTTCGACGGATCATTGGCCGCTTCGGCTCCAACTAAGAGAGTGACAGAGTTCCGTCGGCGGCTTTTTGTCCCGGCTTGCTTTTTCCGACTTTTTTTTTTTAGCGAGTTTGCGCTAAGCCGTTAGTGGAATTGACCGCCGAAGCGGCTTTTCCTCGCCCTCTCTGTCTTCCCGGACTTCATCGTCTTTCCGGTGCAAACTTCGGCGAGATCAATCGAGACAAAGCGACATGGGCTGTTTATCAGTCGCACAACATACGAAAAGTTTATATTGCCGAACTTAGTCTCTCGACAAAATAAAAAAAATAAAATAAAATAAAACAAAACAAAAGTTTAAGTTCAGTTAAATCAGTCACATAATAAACGTAGACAGTGGAGTGAGTGCAGATTGTAAGATTAAAGTTCGCGTGCTTCCACATATGTATGTATTTAACAAGAAAGTATTCATTACGGAATCATGTAAAAATAATAACTAGTAATTAGCCTTCGACTTTCTTGTGATCAAGTTAATAGCTGGTGTGGATGTAACGGTCGAAAGAGACTGTGCAAATTATACTTTTATGAAATTTCGGAAACCCCGTATTGCGATCGATTACACAAGTAACTCGTGTCGAAACATTCGATCGCGTCCGGGCAATATTATATAATTAACGTTAACAAATTTCCCGATCGCGCGCGCACGCGCGAACGCATTTCCGTAGGATGCAATTACTCGACGCCTCAGAAGCCGTGCGCATGAATTATTCGGCGAATAAGCTCGGGGCTCGTTAACTCGCGAAACGGAACGAAGACCATCGACAATCACGATGTCAAAGCCGGGGGGCAGGTGCTTGGAAGTGCGACGCGCACGACTTCCGGTGCGCGCGCGGCACTGCACTTATGCACTTGTTGCACAATCTGCCTAACGATCTCGCTCGCGAGCTCGGATTAATAATCACGACTCCGTCGTAGTCCCATTCCTCTTCCCCTCTTCCCCTCGAGTTCTATACGACGAGAGATGCGCGCGGTCCGGCGCGGAATCCTATTTAAAAATAATTGCGTACCCACTCTCGCTCACCTGTGGTGGTTTCCTGTACTTGATTACGGCTAATTGTTCGGGATTTACAAGTATAATGGCGCGTTTAATGCGGCGACTTACGTGACGGCCCTGAGACCGACTTGCGTTGTGTCGTCCTACAGCAGACAACTGCGATTCCTGTGTGTGCCCGGTGAGCGAGCAAAAATAAAAAAAAATAAAAAATTATCCCCCTCCACATTCCGCGAGGAAACCGCGTCTCCGAGTTTCCTCCACGGAACTGTGACGAAACGATCGTCGGACAAGCGCAACTGACTTTTAGAATTGCAAAGTAGCGTAATTACACGCGAGAAGGAATCGACTCGGCCGCACTTGCGGGCTGAAGCTCGGCGGAAATAAAATTATAAAAGAAAGTGTTGTTTTTTCGTACTTCCGGAACGATTAATTTACGACGTCGCGATTAATTTGCAACGCACCGATGCTAATTACATTTTTAAACCGGTCTTGATTACTTTCCTTATGTTTACTTGAAAAGACGATGAATTTTCCTAAGAGTTCGTTTCTGCTTTTCTAAAAATTTTTTTTTTCATACAATCTAAGTGCTTTATCCTTGTATACGCATTGCATGATAATACTATAGACACAGATAAATGAGGCTTTGACTGCAGACGAATTCAAATCACCGAAACGTATCGACCTTTCGGACTTTGATTTAAAACCTGAAATTAGTCGGGGGCAATCTCCAAAAGCTCTTCCCCTGTCTTCTTCACAGTCTATTCCTCCCTCTCCCCCCTCTCTTTCTCTCTATCTCTCTCCACCGAATCGTCACAACGTGCGGAAAGTCTTTATATGGTCATGTTTGGACATTTTCGCAATCCGTTTGAGCTATCAGCGAAATGACCATTCGGCACCGGATCGACGGAACGAATAAACAAGCATGCACGCTAGATAAATAGGGAAAGAGAGAAAGAGAGAGCAAAAAGAACGTAGAGAGAATCGGCCACCGCCAATCTGTCGCTGGTTGCATTAGCCCGGGGGGTTGGCTTTTCAAAAGCTCACGTTTGATGAATCTCCCTCTTTCCTCCCTCTTCCTCTTTCTCTCGTGCGCTCATGCGCTCGGAGATACTTTTAAAGTAAATTAGCTTTTTAGTTTTCTGTGTGCCCAAATCCCGGGGAATATAGCGTATATACGTACGTATAAAGGGAAGGAAAGGGCTTGCTCTCTCCCGGCCGCGCCGTGCTTGGCGGAGGGTTCAACTGCCTCAATGTCTGAATGGACTCTTCCTCTCTCTCTCTTCTTCTCCCGCGCGCGTTTTCGAGGAAGAAGGGAAAGAGGAAAGGGGTACGCGCGCACCTTCGACCTATTCGCGCGTGTTACTCGTGTCTAAGTCAGACAAACCGCGTTTGGCCTCCTCCAACGTGTATATATACACACGTCTGAATGCCCAAAAACACAAAGTGCGCCCACTGCATTGGCAGAGCACAGTGAAAGAGCCCGGTGGTCTCCGCCCGCGCGTTAATTCACGTGAAAGACCAGTCGTGCGCGCGCGGCTGTGCCCCGAAGCGACGATCGCTTTTACCAACTGGCGTTGACTCTTTGCCGTCGAAAAAAGAGACGAGGTCCTTTCTCGGCGCGGGGATAACCACTCGGGTAGAAATTCTCGTGTTTTTGTGTAAAACGCGAATAATGTTTTCTCTCAAAGAAAAAAGAAACGGGGAACAAAACGCGTTTTTGAAAAATTCACAAAAACGTAGCACCAACTTTCTCGTAAGAAATACAATAAGCATAAATAAATAACCTAGTAGTGAAGGAGTGTATGCGCGTGTGGTAATCGATAAACTCGAAGTATCTTGATTTCATATTAAGCAATCACAATATTATATAAAGCATATTAAGCACTTTAAACATATTCTGCATATTAAGTGAATTTGCCGGTTGCGCGATGAGAGCTCATTGATTAAATGATTTACACATTATATCAAGCAAAATTCTTTTTCGGCGTTTAGTAAAGCGCAGGCAAAAGTTTCGCCGCGGCTATCAAATTTATCTCTCAAACTGATTTCATTGTATTACATCGGAGGGTAGGGCTATGTAAATTGATGAAATGGAGATCAAGCCGGATAAAATTGAGATACATCCGGCTGGAGAATGCGCAATTTATTGCAAAAATATTCGTTTTTAATATGGCGCAGCGAAAACTGTAGCGTGAGAAATGTACACGCCGCGATATTTATATATCAAATATGTGTTTTGTATTTAATTGCCTGGCGCGAATTTTTTTTTTTTTTTTTTTTTTTTTTTTTTTTTTTTTTTGTTTTTTTTTCATACAACCACACAGACGCGCACACAACAAATATTAAAGCATAGTCTTGTTTTAAAATCGATGGATCTTCTTATTTCGATACAATTAATACACATGTGAAATTTGCAAATATTTTGTTGCCGCTCTTTTTTTGAAAAATTGATGCGATTTCTTTTTCGTTTAAGCAAAATTAGCGTATCACACTTGCGCGAGGAAAGAAGAAATAAATTGCACGGCAACGCGAGTCTCATTTCGAAATCCGTTCCCGAGATTTGCGGATTTGAGCAAATTTTGCGCCAGAGTAATCGTAAGATTCCACCGTCAAAACGATCTCATTGCAAACGTGATTAGCGTTTTTCGATCTAGAAAGTCTAAAAGCAACGTACTCCAGATTCCGCGCGGACGCGTACACACAAGCTATCGGACAATAAATAATCGGTCGAAGTGGAGGAGAGAAGAGAGAAAAAATAAAAAAAAAATAAAAAATAGAAAAGCAAGAAAAAGGATGAAGGTTTAAAGGCAAATACTCGCGCGGACTCCCCGCAAGGCGACCTCGGCTGAACTTCTAGCAGACATTGCGGGGGGTCTTCTAACGAGCCGTGCAATTAACATTTTTATTAGACGGTTCCTCTGCCTACAAGCCAGTCCTCTGACCTGCTCCATATGTGTATTCGCCAGTACCTCGATACCTCTTTCGACAGCGTGGAGAACAACTTCCTCCTGTCTGCGAAATAGAATTTGACTCGCGTCCGTTTCACAGAATCGAAAGAGAGAACATGCACGTTTATGTTATTTACAAAACAAAAAGACAAAGCGCGAATGAATGCGCATAAAGCAAAAACGAATTAATGCCAAGTGTCTTTCGTCAGATCGCATGTCTCATTCTCACGCCACGTTCGATCTTCTCGTAGAAAATCCTCACACCGGTATGTGAATCTTCCCGTTGTGCGCGAGCGCAATTCCCGCCCCCGCCTCGGAATTATTTCTTAAGCATCGTCTTCGCACCTGGAGAAAGCACCGTGTTATTTTCCCGACGCGCGTCTCGCGCAACAAAACAAACAAGGGCTATTGCCGCACGTAGGGCGCATCATCCGTGCCGAGCTCGGTAAGTATCGTTGCACACATGCCGATAGTCGCGCATTTCAGGGCCGCCGCCGCGCTATACGATGCATCGTCGATGCGCGCTGCATTGTTCGGGCATTTCTCGATGTGGCATCGCGTCGGTGTGCGCTACGTGCCGTACGGTGATTTGGCTAACCACACGTTTGTTGAGCCATCGGCGGCATCCGGCATTGTTTGCTCGCTTTGATGAGGCCAATTCGCGTTTCGCTTTTGCGTTCGCGTTTCGTGTGGGATGCGCGCGCGCGCGTGCGCTCGTGCGCGTGAAGCGTGCTCGTGTATACGTATGTGTGTGTGCACTAGCTTGTGCGTGCGCCTGCCTCGGCCGCGCCGTGTGTGCGCGCGTGCACACACGTAGGGTACGCGAGAGTCTGCGTATGTCATTAGTGACCCTGGAGGTGACCCCGGGATTCGCTCTCACCATACCGGACTATCAACACCAACCACCGTGCACCACCGACAGAGAGAAGCTCCATTATGCGCTCCTAACGATATACATCCAACTCGGCGCACGAGACATTGTGTCGCACGTCACCGTATTATATCGCTCGATGATTCGATGCGTTTTCACCTTACCTATTTGGTGCGAAATAACGTGGGATTATGTAGTTATATAGCTATAGCTTTTCCTCAATAATCTGAGTGACAGAGACACCGTGCGGTGTTTCTGTTGCTCGTTCTATGCTTGTTCTATGGGAATTGTATGAGCGAGGAGGAGCGTTCATAAACAACGCGGACAAGGCAACGCGAACGAGGACTCGAGAAACGCGATCGATCCGACATGGGACGTTTGTCTGCTGCGGAAGAAGAGTAGTGGTTATACCGCGGCCCGCCCGCGCACGTATATAATACGATACTGCTTCGTCGTATCCCCGCGACGTTCCGAGTCCGCCAAACTAGTAACTGGTGGTGCTATTAAATGCAGACACGAGCGAGCGCGGCCCGGAAATTGCCTAATTTCCTGAGTGCGCGCGCCGATCCGTCAACCTGACGTGACGGGGGACGTGGCTGCACGGAATACCGTGACTTTTAATGTCAAGTGTCGAAAGAAAACCCGGTTATATCGGCGCCGGGCTATATAAGGCTGGACCGACGGATATATACATATATATTATATATATAATATATATG
>QVOA01019383.1:0-111812 GCA_014825685.1 Pseudomyrmex cubaensis | reverse complement strand
AAAAAAACGAGTTTTATTAATTTAGATTATTTGATGAATTTATATTGTAGCTTTAATTTTTAAATATTCTTGAACGTTTCTGCATATTATTACTATATTTGATTTTTTGTACAGATCTAATGGACTATTTACAATATTAATTACGGAACTTTGAAACAACCATAACTATCAAAATGGATCAAGTAGCTACTTATATATCATATGTGACTATGCTGGCCGATGCGTCAGTGAAGGATGAACTGAAACTGAAAGTAGCTCAAGAATTGTCGGAAAATTTTGAGGTACAAATTGGAACAACAATTATACGCTTGTCAGAATATATTTATTATATTTAGCGCAAAATATTTCTTTTTAAATTGTTTTATCGAGAAAAGACAATGTCTAATTTAATTAATTAATTAAAATTAATCTCTGTACAGGCCATTATGTGTTCGCAACAATCTTCGCAATTTTTTGACCATATGATAAAGATCTTTTTGAAGATATTACAAGAGGGAGAGCCGCATTTTATATCGGAATACAATATTCAACAAGTTAGAAAATTGATCTTAGAAATGATACACAGATTACCGCACACCGAGCAATTGCGCCAGTATGTCAGGCCAATTCTCGATCTTATGTCCAAACTACTAGAAAAAGATAACGAAGAAAATGTATTAGTATGTTTGCGCATTATTATCGAATTTCATAAGCAGTTTAAACCGACATTTAATCCAGAAGTGAGTAATATATATCCGTTTTACAATATTAATTTATGTCTGTATACATTATTTCTGAAATTACTATAATTTTAACACATTTTTTTCTTTTCAAATAGATACAATATTTTCTTCAATTTGTCAAACTGGTATATAGCAAGTTACCAAAAAATCTGTCGAAAATATTTGAACCGCGTTCTCCTTTACGAGTGAAAGATTTATCAGAACTCAACATAGAGGCTCTCTTGAAGGAGACATTCACGATTACAGCAATACAAAGTGAGAAAAAAGCACAGGATAATAGTTTCTTGACAGTAAGTAATATTCTTTTGTTTACTTAAGAACCAACTAAGTGCCATAAACAATATTATGTTATTCAAAATAAACAAAAATTTTAATATTCCAAATATATGTAGATCTATATAAAACAAACAGAATTGATAACGTACGTATTATTTTATTTTCAGTATAATTTAATTCCAAAAGCAGTGCTGTCTCTCAAAGTACTTCAAGAGCTACCATTAATTGTGGTTCTTATGAATCAACTATACAAGGAGAATGTACATCAGGATGTATCGGATTTCATTCCGATCGTGATAACGACCATATCATTACAACCGAGTCCAGAACATCGAGCGTCTCCTAGATTTAACAAGGAAGTCTTTGTTGATTTTATGGGTGCGCAAGTCAGAACATTATCGTTCCTTGCGTATGTTATTAGACCTCATCAAAAATTAATATCTCAAAACAGCACAATGTTGGTTGAAGGTCTCATAGGTTTGTTTACTTTATGTCCCATGGAAGTGGCACACTTGCGCAAAGAGTTGGTAGTTGCATCTCGCCACATACTTGCTACAGAGCTACGAAATAAGTTTATTCCGCATATGGAAGTGTTTTTTAACGAGGATATTTTCATTGGACACGGATGGACCGCTCACGAAACGCTTCGACCTTTGGCTTACTCCACTCTTGCCGATCTGGTCCATCACGTAAGATTACAGTTACCGCTAAACGATGTATCAAAAGCGGTACATTTGTACGGCAAAAATGTGCTTGATCAAACTTTACCCACAGCTGTACAAATGGTGTCTTGCAAGTTACTGATGAATTTAGTGGACACAGTGAGACAAAAGTCTGATTCTGATAACAGTCAGAAACGTGAATTATTAATGCGTATATTGTTGGTGTTCGTTCTGAAATTCAAAACTATTGCTAAAATTTACATCCCAATCTTACGAAGTAAAACAAAACAGTTAAAACTGGCTACAGTAGACACAGAAGATACTAAGCCTTGTACTGAACTGAATGAAGAAAAGGAACAACCGAAGTCGAAGTTTGGATTTCCGACAACACAAGCAATGAGTTACAACGTAGCAGAATATAGAAATCTTGTAAAGAGTTTGGTGCACGGTGCTAAAGCTATAACATCTAATTGTATCAACAGCAGGACGAGCGAAGTAACGCAATTGAATCAACTTCAGCCGAAGGAAACTCTGATTTACATACAATTTGTCAAATGGGCGCTACCGGCTCTGGATATTTACACAATCGGTCCAGCTGCTATTGGCACTCCCATGCAACCAATTAGACCGATGCAATCACAACCAATACGAACGCGAGAGGAAAAGGAAGTGCTCGAACTCTTTGGCAACGTTTTTACTCAAATGAGCCCTCAAACGTTTCACGAGATATTTTCCGTTACCATAGATTATATGGTTGAAAGAATTTTTAAAAATTGCGCTTTGCAAATTATCGGAAGTGCCTTTTTATCTAGTCCTACAATTTCATCGACATTCGCTACGATTTTAGTAGAATATCTCTTAGAACGAATGAGCGACATGGGCTCAAATATAGAACGGAGTAACTTGTATCTCAGATTGTTCAAACTTGTATTCGGCAGCGTATCGCTCTTTCCGGCAGAAAATGAGCACATGCTACGACCACATTTAAATCAAATTGTCAATCGTGCTATGGATCTTGCTATGACCGCAAAAGAGCCATACAATTATTTTCTACTTTTGCGGGCATTATTTCGTTCCATTGGCGGCGGATCTCATGATTTACTTTATCAAGAATTCTTACCTCTGCTCCCTAACATGTTAGAAGGACTTAACAGACTTCAGTCTGGCTTACATAGACAACATATGAAAGATCTTTTTGTCGAATTATGTTTAACTGTGCCAGTACGTCTCAGTTCACTTTTACCGTATCTTCCGATGTTAATGGATCCTTTAGTTTCTGCTCTTAACGGAAGCAGTAACTTAGTAAGTCAAGGTCTTCGTACTCTTGAGCTATGTGTTGACAATTTGCAACCTGACTTTTTATATGAACACATACAACCCGTTCGTGCCGCTTTGATGCAAGCTCTCTGGAGAACACTACATGGTCCGCAGGAACAAGCTGTTGTAGCATTTCGTGTTCTCGGCAAATTTGGAGGTGGAAATCGTAGGATGATGATTGAGCCTCAAAAATTGGAATACAATGATCGCGAGACCAATTCGCCCAACGTGATAGTTCATTTCCAAGGACCTTCTCAGCCGATCGATTTCCCAGTGGAGAAAATAATCGAGGCCGCGTTTAACGCATTGAAGTCAAGTACAACAGACGTATTCTATCGCAAGCAATGCTGGGAGATCATATATTGCTACTTGACAGGGTCTTTGATGTTGAATGATTCTATTTACTTGTGGTATAAATTGTTCAGTCATCCCAGCTTTAAAGAAGACGAAATACCGCATCAACAAGGTTCTCACTACAAGTGCTCTGACACTGTGGCACGTAACGTGCAGTTGACTGCATTAACCGGTATGTTCGTCGCCACCGAAATCAAAGAATTGAAATCGACAGTATTAAACACCATTGCTGCCGTCGTGAGACATTATACGATGATCGCTATTGCACTACAGTGCGGTCTGTTTCACTGGAAAGGACGAGAAATTCAAATGCAAGGACAAGATCCACTTGTGCTGATTGACGCCCTTGCTCTCATAATGAGTCATGACGAAAGGGAACTTTACAGAACAGGATATCTAGCGCTTATGCTGATATTAGAAACGGCGACAAGTATTCTAGGTTCGAAAGAGCGAGCTTGTCAATTGCCTTTCATGGAATATTTGGCTGAGAGAATGTGTTCGTTATGCTATGAACGAGCCTGGTACGCCAAAATGGGCGGTTGTATAGCAATCAAGTTTCTTTATGAGCGAATGGCCACAAAGTGGGTTCTCAATCATTTATTCACTTTTTTGAAAGCTCTTTTATTTGTTATGATGGATCTAACTGACGAGGTATCCAATGGTTGTATTGATCTTGCTAAAGAATATTTAGACAAGATGTTACGGATTTGCGTCAATCTTAATATTCGGGAAAGCAGCACGGATGTAATAGAGGCGCATAGTAAAAGCTTAAATGAAGTCACTCGCGAACTAGTCAGACAAGTGACATCGCCACATACAATTGTGAGAGAACAAGCAATGGCGTCGTTACGTCTTCTAGCTGAATTACAAAATAAATCAGTAACGGAAGTGATGGAACCACACAGAGATATTTTGGCAGAAGTGATTCCACCCAAGAATCTTTTAAAACATCTGCCTGCTAACGCACAAATCGGCTTAATGGATGGTAACACATTCTGCACTACCTTAAATCCACGTCTCTTCACTGTCGACATATTGGAACACAAGGTATTTTGTGAAGAATTGATAAGTCTGTGCGAATTGGACGAGACCAGTATCAGTAAATTAGCATGCTATAAGTCAGTATCCAATCTAATGCCTTTGCGAAAATCAGCACTACGAGCGCTCGCTGCCTGCCACTACGTTGTGGGATGGCAAGAGAAGATATTTACTGTCTTGTACGAAGCTCTGGAAAAGTCTAACGCTGAGTTGCAAGAAACAGCTTTTGAATGCATGAAAATGTTCATTGCCGGTTTTCAGATCGACATGGAATCGGTTCACGCGATGATGCGACCTATGCTACTTACATTAGGTGATCACAGAAATCTTAGTTTAAACTATGTCAGAAGATTATCGTACTTGACGCAATTGTTTCCGAGCACTTTTAGTGTCACCCTGTGCGAGCAGCTTTTACAACATTTGAAGAAGCTCTTTGAGATTTTGATTCAATCCCACAAAAGTATCTCAAAATCGGGCGAGACGGAGCAAAAGATTACCACTATCATCGGGATATATCACGAGATTCCAGCAGCGACTTCAAAATTCATCGATTCACTTTGCAAACATGTGCTGCAAACTGAAAAATCATTGTCAGTCGAAATATCCAGTCCGTTCAAGATCCCATTGATGAAATTTCTTTTGCGTTATCCGATGGAAACACTTAATTTGTTTTTGCGTGATAACAATATCAAAGATCAGCAATGGAGCAAGTACTTAGAATTTCTTATCAGACACAAGGACGGAAAACCGTTCCGTGACAGTCTACATAACAGCACCGCACGACTCATGATGTTGCTCACGCACTCACAGATGAATTCCAATTTAACTCATGCGGAAAAAAGTGAAATACAATATAGAGCGATCAAGATTATCAGTATACTCATTAGATTTGACGAACAATGGTTGTCTACGCAAAGTCAATTAGTCAACGCGTTGAAGCAGATCTGGTGCAACGATGAATATCAAGCTTTACATAAGAAAGTCGAGAACGTCGATTACTGTCATTGGAAAGAGCCGAAACACATTGTCAAGATCTTATTGCACTATTTCCGTCATCAGCCAAACGAAATCGATCTATTATTCCAATTGTTACGAGCTACCTGTGATCGATTTGTGCCTGATTTTCAGTTTCTCAGAGATTTCTTGGAAAACACAGTAGCGCAAGAGTATACAGTTGAATGGAAACGAAACGCTTTCTTCCGCTTCGTGGAACATTTTCCTTCAAATAGCATGTCGCAAGAGCTGAAGGCTAATATTTTACAGCTAATTATCATTCCGTGTTTTGCAGTAAGTTTTGAGAGAGGTGAAGGCACGAAGTTAGTCGGGGGTCCCCCCATGCCTTATGTAGACGATCCAGAGAACGTCGTGTCTGTGTTTATTAATAAGGTTATCGATCCGGATAATCCATTTAAATCTGAAGATTGCGTGCGCATTTCTCTGTTGCAATTCTCCTGTCTCATAGTGGAACAAGCGTCGCAACACATTCACGACGTGACTAATAATAAACAAGGAAGCAAACTACGTCGCCTAATGACATTTGCTTGGCCTTGTCTTTTGGGCAAAAACTGTGTAGATCCAACTACCAGATATCATGGTCATCTTCTTCTTAGTCACATAATTGCTAAGTTTGCTATTCACAAAAAAATTGTCTTACAAGTTTTTCATAGTTTATTGAAAGCGCATGCTGTTGATGCGCGTAATGTAGTACGACAAGCGTTAGAAATATTGACACCAGCCATGCCAATACGAATGGAAGATGGTAACACCATGCTCATTCACTGGACAAAGAAGATTATTGTTGAAGAAGGGTATTCCATGCAGCAATTGGTGCATATCTTGCAGTTGGTTGTGAGGCATTACAAAGTCTATTATCCAGTTAGGCACCACTTGGTTCAACACATAGTAAATTCTATTCAACGTATAGGATTCAATATTTCCGCTTCTATGGAGCACAAGCGCCTAGCAGTAGAATTATCTGAAGTCATTATCAAGTGGGAATTGTACAGGATTAAAGAAGAAGCTGAAGCCACAGAATCCAATGTGACCAGAGTAATGACACAACAAACTGGCTTAAAACGACCAGTCGCAACCGAAGATCCATCTGGAAAACGTTTTAGTTCTCAGTCGACATCGTCTAGTAATAACCCCGTGCCTATTATTTTACCTAAAACAGAATCGGGATCAACAAAACCTATCAAGAGAGCTCACGCGGATTCTGTTTTGAATTTCCTCATACGTTTAGCGTGTCAGGGAAATGATGTGGCATTAATCCATGGAAATCCAAGCGAACAATTATCCAGACGTTGTTTATATTTGTTAAAAACGGCTTTGAAGCCTGATGTATGGGCCGTGGAGCAATGTGATCTCAAATTAGCCTGGCTCGATAAGGTTCTCGCTAGCGTGGATAGCGATCAACCAAATTACGGTAATATCTGCACAGTGTTAGAAATACTAACATTTTTATTAAGTGTCATGAAACGCGATCAAATACTTAACAGCTTCAAATCATTGCAATGTGGAATAGGTGCCTGTATTGCCAGCACCAATACAAGAGTAATACGATTAGTGCATGCTTTACTTTCAAGATTTCTGACTATTTTTCCACCTGAACCAACACCATCAAATGCGGCTTCTAAACCTGAAGAACTTGAAGCGTTATATTTGACCATAAACAGATTTATAGCTGATGGGTTAACCACATATGAAAAGACTACCACGGCCACACCTAGTTCGCTGTTCGGCACGTTAATGACACTTAAAGCGGCCTGCACGAACAATCCAAATTACATAGACAGATTGATAACTCCATTTATGAGAGTATTACACAGAATGACCAAGGAACATCTTCACTGTGGACAAACTGAATCTAATGCCGTGACAAGCGACATGCTCGTTACTAGCTTAGATCTGGTGAAGAATCGTGTGGCAGTAATGGGCGTAGATATGCGTAAATCATTTATAGGCACGATTCTAATTAATTTAATTGAAAAGACACAAGATGCCAAGGTAATGAAAGCTATCACGAGGATACTGGAGGAATGGATGAAAAATAAGTCTACGATTGCGATCAATCAAGCCCCTAGTTTACGCGAGAAATCTATTTTGCTAAGTCGAATGGCAGCATTTGTCGAGAAACGCTTCCCAGACGATCACGAATTAAACAAGCAATTCTTGGAACTTGTTAACTACGTTTATCGCGACGACAGTCTAAAATTATCTGAATTGTCTAACAAGTTAGAACCAGCATTCTTGGCTGGATTACGTTGCGTCCAGCCGCAAGTAAGGGCAAAGTTTTTCGAAGTGTTTGATGAATCGATAAGAAGACGTTTGCAAGATCGCATTCTGTACATCCTCTGCAGTCAAAACTGGGATAATATAGGACCCTATTACTGGATCAAGCAGTGTATCGAGTTATTGTTAGCTACTGCCAATCCGGCCACTCAGATACGAATAACTAATCAGGATATACTGTTACCCAGCATCACGTCGATTATAAATGGCGGTATGGTAAAAGACCACAAGGAACAAATGCTTTTTATGTGTCATCTCAGTTCATCTAATGAGGAACAGGACTACGAAATAATTGAAATAATTGAAGATAATACAAAGGAATTGATCGATGTAGAAGCTTGGATGTCCAACCCAGCAGACTATACAAGTGTAAATGCCACTACCACTAGTACTGAGGAAAGCACTGCGAATCCAAGTCTAATGCAAATAATCAAGAAACAAGGACGTTTCATAGAAGACGCGAAGAAAGTGAAAACGGAGCAGTTGCTGCTCGCAACTGCTCAGTTATGTCACCTGGATACGAAGCTGGCGGAACGCGTTTGGCTAGATATGTTTCCGCGTATGTGGAGTATTCTGGACGAATCTGATCTTAGATTTCTCATGCAGGAAGTACCACCATTTGTTGCCAGTGGTGTACATGTTAATCAAAAGGACTGTCATCCGAGCGCGCTCGGTACTTTTTTGGAAGCACTAGCTCATTGCGATCCACCGGTGGCTATAGCGCCACCCGTGTTGAAGTATTTGGGTAAATCGCATAATGTATGGCACCGAATAACGTTACTTTTAGAGCAGATGGCATTTGAGAGCGATACCAATTCTGCCGCGAAAAGTAGACTCGAGTGGTTCGACGATGAAGATGTCGAAGGTTCTAGCCGCTCCTGCGAAGTAATGGATATGCTGTCGGAAATGTACTCGATGCTCTATGAGGAAGACATGTGGTCGGGTTTGTGGCAAAAAAGACCCGCTTATTATAAAGAAACTTTACACGCAATCGCGCTGGAGCAGCAAGGATTCTTCGAACAAGCTCAAGGTGCGTACGATGTGTGCATGACTAAGTTCCGGCAGGATTTCTCAACAAACCCGGCGCCTTACGAAATGAATATGGAGTGCCTTCTTTGGGAACGTCATCGAGAACGTACCACAAAGGAACTGAATCAATGGGAGATTGTGTTGGAATTGGGCACTCATAAGAAATACTATGATCCTTTCCTCGTCTTAGAAAGCGCATGGCGTGTTCCTAATTGGCCGTTGATGAAAGACATTCTTACTCAGGTGGAACACAATTGTCCAAAGGAAATGACTTGGAAGGTAAATAATAAAAAATCTTTATGTTTCTTTTGCCATTTTATTACTTTTAATAATATTGATTGCTTTTGTCAGATCTTTTTTATTTAGAAATATATATTTCAACATTTTAAAAGAGATACATTCTATTAATTAATATTTCCTGTAGATCAATTTGTATCGCGGATTCTTGGCTTTGTGCAACAGCGAGGATCAACATCTGAGCGCCGTAGAGCGCTACGTCGAATATGCGTCTAATCACTGTATGCGCGAATGGCGACGACTTCCATATATTGTGAGTCATGTTCATTTACCATTGCTGCAAGCAGCTCAGCAGATAATGGAACTCCAGGAAGCAATGCAGATTCATCAAGGCTTGTTGCACGGTAGAAATACATCCCTACATGATATGAAAGCAATTGTTAAGACTTGGCGTAATCGCTTACCTGTAATAGCGGACGACTTGAGTCATTGGTCGGATATTTTCACCTGGCGACAACATCATTACACCTTTATTACCAATCATTTTAATACTCAGCAGGACCAACCGTCCAATCAGGCGTTGCTCGGTGTGCACGCATCGATGCAATCCAATATTCACTTCGGCAAGATTGCCAGAAAGCATAATCTGATTGGTGTATGCTTAGATTCTCTCTCTAAGATCTATACGATGCCAAATATACCAACGTCGGATTGCTTCCAAAACATGCGACAACAAATAAAGTGTTACTTGCAATTAGCCGCGATGGGTGGTGGACAAAGCGAGTTACAGGAAGGTCTCGAGATGCTTGAAACAACAAATACGAGTTACTTCACGTCTCCAATGGTCGGAGAATTTTACGCTTGGAAAGGCTTAGTTCAATCTCTACTAGGTCGTTCGGATGATGCAAATAAGAGTTTCTCTACCGCGACTCAGATTCACGACACGCTGCGAGCATGGGCTTACTGGGGCGATTACTTGGAAAATATTTTTATACGTGAT
The DNA here is from genome assembly GCA_014825685.1 of Pseudomyrmex cubaensis. Taxonomy (NCBI): domain Eukaryota; kingdom Metazoa; phylum Arthropoda; class Insecta; order Hymenoptera; family Formicidae; genus Pseudomyrmex; species Pseudomyrmex cubaensis. The sequence goes on along the minus strand of QVOA01019383.1, from coordinate 101,886 downwards.
GCACGTCAAATCAGCTATGGCATAAACGCCCTTGTATGTTATTTACACGCTTGCCGTCATCAAGACGAATCAAAGACCAGAAAATATATAGCCAAAATTCTTTGGTTGCTTACGTATGATGACGATAAAGGGTCACTGATGAAGACTCTCGATAAGTTCGCGGTGGGTATACCGCCGATTCAGTGGTTGCCTTGGGTACCGCAACTACTGATGTATTTGGTACGTCATGATGGTGTAACAATTTTAAACTTACTAAGTCAAGTTGGTCGCACTTTCCCGCAAGCTGTATATTTTTCTATTCGCACTCTATATTTGACGTTGAAAATAGAAGAGAGATTTTCTTTCAATGAGAGTGCTGAAGTAGCTGTCGGTAAACCGCAAGAAGGCATAGAGCCCTCAGGTGCCACAAATAATGAAACTGGTGGGCCTATTTTACATAGGGCTACTGCGCCTATGTGGAGATGCTCGAAAATCATGCATATGCAAAGAGACATTCATCCTACTATTTTATCCAGTTTGGAAGGAATAGTTGATCAGGTTAGTTCGATCGAGTACTTTTGTTTTATTTCTTTGCAACATTGCTCAACGAAGTATGATATGCAAGAATAATAACTTGTATTTTAGATGGTTTGGTTCCGTGAATCCTGGTTTGAAGAAGTCTTAAGACAATTGAGACAAGGACTCACGAAATGTTACGCATTAGCATTTGAGAATCGGTGTTCTGTCAGTGAAGCTACGATAACTCCGCACACATTAAATTTTGTGAAGAAACTTGTTTCCACTTTTGGTATTGGAGTAGGAATAGGTAATTTGTGCTTATTCTCTTATTAATAATGGAAAACACAATTATGAAAAAAAGAGCAATTCTTTAAGATGCACTTTGCAAGTTGCAGAAAACGTATTTTCGTCGCAAAATACGAGCACTTCATTTGGCTCGGCAGCATCTGAATCCTTGGCACGAAGAGCGCAAGCCACTGCACAGGATCCTGTTTTTCTTAAGGTAAAGGAACAGTTTGCAAGCGACTTCGACTTTACTGTGCCAGGAGCTAGACTGCTGCACAACTTGATTAACAAGTTGAAGAAGTGGATAAAGATTCTAGAAGAAAAAATCAAGGAATTACCAAAGTAATATTTGTTTTTTTGTTTTTATTGTCTTGTGATACAATTCTGTTAACTTATAGACTAATTCGTGCATTACTTCACAGATCGTTCTTAATTGAAGAGAAATGTCGTTTCTTGAGCAACTTCAGCCTAAAAACTGCGGAAATCGAGCTGCCCGGTGAATTCCTAATACCTAGAGTAAGATATACTAATATTTGCATTTGATATATTATGCTCTTCCAATATTTTTATTTCAGTGTGTATCGATAAAAATATTCATTTTTATATTTCATTAATGTCTTCTGAAACTTTTTTTTTTTTCAGCATTCTCATTACTCGGTGAAAATAGCTAGATTTATGCCTCGTGTTGAAGTCGTCCAGCTACACAACACAGCCGCAAGACGATTACGCATTCGTGGTCATAACGGACGTCTTTATCCTTATCTTGTAGTAAATGATGCTGGATTAGGAGATGCTAGACGCGAAGAACGCTTGCTACAAGTCTTACGAATGTTAAATCATTATTTGACTAAGAAAAAAGAAACATCACGTCGGTTTTTGCACTTTACCGTGCCACGATTAATTGCTGTTTCGCCCCAAACACGACTGGTAGAAGACAATCCGGCGGCAATTTCTCTTTTGGAAATTTACAAGAAGGGTTGCGCGAAGTTAGCAATGGAACACGACGCACCTATCACGCGATATTACGAAAAATTGGCCGCCGTACAGGCACGAGGTGCACAAGCTAGTCATCAAGTGCTGCGGGATATTCTAAAAGAAGTACAAACTACAATGGTAGCGAAAACTATGCTCAAGGATTGGGCAATAAAGACATTCCCTGGTGCCACAGATTATTGGACATTCAGAAAAATAGTGAGTACCTTGAGAATACAGTTGACTTACAGCACAGAAGTTACAATTTTGTGCAAAACTACAATTTTAAACTGATATTGTACTATGAATATAATAATAAATTATCATGACTATTTTTCTGTTTAGTTTACGTTACAACTGGCGCTAAGTTGTTTTGCCGAGTACGCACTTCATCTGACCCGACTCAATCCTGATATGATGTACGTGCATCAAGACTCCGGTTTGATCAACATTGCGTATTTCAAATTTGACATTGATGACACTTCTGGAGAATTGGACGCAAATAGACCGGTTCCTTTCCGTTTGACACCTAATATTCTCGAATTTGTCACAACTATAGGTTAGTGAACATGTACCTCTTAATACAAGTCCTCATCTTTTCATGTTATGAAGTACATGTTATGTACTTGAAGACAATTTTGACATTCTTTGAGAAAGATATTCTTTAAGTTTTTAATTTGTTTTGCAGGAGTTTACGGACCGCTGACTGCCAGCGTGATTGCTACAGCGCGCTGTCTGGTTACACCTTCGTTTCAGCTACACGCAATACTCCGCGCAGTTCTACGAGATGAAGTGATCACAAACGCGGATCATAAACGGCAAGAAGACGCCGAGGGAACATCGCAAACACCGAATGAACTGAAGGGTGAACTTTTAATAACGATGGTGACCCGTGCAGTAAATGCGATTATCACAAGATTAAACTCATTGGCGAATTTTGATGGCATCGATAGCAAGGTCAGCACCTTAGTCGCTGCTGCCAATAGTCATGACAATCTTTGCAGAATGGATCCTTCGTGGCATCCCTGGCTGTAAAATCGAGTGCGTCTAATTCAACAAAATTACGTTCAAATAAAAGAGAATTGGTCTTTTTATTACTTTTTTTGCTTTTGCATTATATAATGTCGTTTGTTTTGAATTGTAAAATTACTGGAAAGTGATAAAATGTACGATAGAAAGATATATTGTATCTATTATCTGTGTATAAAAGTATATTGTGTATTAGAATTTATTTATGGAGAGAAAGAAAGAATATTGCACAATATATACACACACACATACATACAAACACTAATTGACTAGTGTGTGTAATATAATACAATAAAATTATATATAAAATATAAACTGCAAACCTTGTTTTTCTGTTTTGTTTTTTCGGATGCATGTGACTGCATTTTTAAACTTAAACATCAACTAAATCAATCACAATCTGGTATTCTCTTAAGTTACTTTCTATAAGCTACGTTCGAAGGAATTACCGGTTTGTGATTGGTGTGTTCTTGGCTTTACACACAACATGAAAATACAAAATACCGACTAGAAAGCATCTGATCAGTCTGATTATATTCAAAATATTGTGCGATTAAAATAAACTTACTTTGTAATAATTAAGTCGGTAATAACCAGTTGTAAACTTTTTATTGTGAATTTTACAAAGTAATTAGTTTACGTATTTATTGCGTTACAGTTTTCGCACGCAAAGAAATTCAAAATAAAAGTTTTATAGTCTTGAAATTTTCTAGGCAATCTAAGCGATTTAATCACGAAGTTAGCAATTAAACAGTATAAGTATGTAATAACATATCTTAAATATGCAATTTTTTATAGTAAAATGTTTTATAGTAAAAATTTTCCCAAAAAGCATTTATGAGCGTAAATTTGAAAGAATTTTTGCTAGTCAAACATTTGATTACAGAGAATAATCTAGATTACAGAAACTACATCTAGATACATTCAAGTTATCTAGATATTTTGATTTTACATCAGTGAGATGCAAACTTTAGCGCAAAAATTCTTATAAACATACGCTGGTTTAACTGAGAAGTACAACTAAATATTGATAAATTCTAAATTTCAAAGAGTATATAAAAAATTTTTGTAATGTTATTAGTATTTTTTATGTTTCATGCATTTAACAAAAATGCTATCTGAATATGCTACTTATATATTTTCGTTGAAATAGTTTAAAAACTTATCATTTATGTTACATTTTTCTCGATGCTGCAAAACATTGCGCGCGTACAATATATGTATAGAGATTAAAAGATTTAGTATAAGAAGTAACAATTGTGTGCATTGTGCACACAATATGTAGAAAATAGACTAACAAGTAGACAAGTGCTTTTTCTCTTTTTTCTTCTGTGTGAATCTTTATAAATTATAAAAACTTTTAATTGTATCTTTATATTGTGCAATTTTTTTAAATTTATTTTATATTTTGCGCACATCACCAACATTAACAATAAATCTGATTTAAAATTAGTAATATAAAGCAGGCCACCAATAGTTTTATTATTGACATTTACTTCATGTCTATGCATGCGAGGCAATTTTTTATATAATGAACATGACTCTGTATGTGTGACTTTTAACAATATGTGTATAATTGTGTAACATTATAAGTTTAGAATTTATATCATATAAGAAATACGCAAAAATCGAACTTTATAAGTATACAAATTGTCCATTACATTTTTTTTTTTTTTTTGTATATTGTAATACTGCAGTTGAAGAACTTTTGACTACGCCGTTCTATGCTTTATAACTCACCTATAAAATATTCTTATATATATATATATATATATTATACATCTTTATTAAAAATTAATCGCTGTCCATTGCGGCCGAACTTTCATATAGATCAGATTCATCTACAAAATTATTTTTTGAATTCTTCTCTTCTGTAGATTTTACGCACTGAAACGAAGAATCAAGCTTATGTATAATATAAAACCATATTTTTTAGACTTTTCTAGATATATTTATTGATTATATGTATTATAGAAATAAAACATATAAATATTCACACACTGTGGACAATACATACTGAAAGAAATAAAAATTAAACTTAGTCATAAGAGAAAAATGTAAATCTTCAGTCGTGTATATATATGTTTAAGTTCAACGACTTAATAAAGAGAGTAGAAATAAAATATATAATAAAACATATAATAAGATACAATCTCTTGTATAAAACTATCGCAAAATCAAAAAATCACAGGCGAAAGATAAACTATACTTATAAGCTACTAAAGCATATGCAATATCACATCTTTAATGTAGAATAAATAAATAAATATAACATTTATATATATATATATATATACATACGTACGTATATATACTCTCACAGGCATACACACACACAAAACATAATTTGATTACATATTACTTTTGCAAAATAAAATTATGAAATAGAAAGCCAGCCTTACGTCTTCGATACGTATTCTAGGAGCCATTATTTGTTCAGGATAATGCCAAGGTTTGTAATTTGGATTATTAAGTAATTTCCAACTTGGATAGCCTATGGAGGCTTTATGCAGTCTTTTTACCATCTGCAAAAAAACATATATAGTTTTATGCAGTATTTAAAATATGCTTAATTCTGCTAGGATTTTTTTCAGAAAATATCTCACTTTAGGAGCGAATATTTGCGTAACTCTATTCACTAGCCATACAGGTAGTTTGCCATGTGGATCCGTGTGTGATACATAACCGAGCTCGGAACCATCTCCATTGCGTGAAGGCCTTACAATATAGCCTTAAAAATGTAAAATCATTCTTAGATGTGCAATATATACAAAATGTTCAATTTTGCTTTTAATAGTTTACCCGTGAGATAAGACGTTGCTCGTACAAACTGTTTTCTAGGCGGATAATCTTTGTGATAAACAGAGTGATTTAATATTAACTGTTCTATACCAGTATCTAACCAAGATCGTTGCAGAACGAAGTCTCTGTTTTTTAATGGAGATGGGCATGCCACTAAAAACAAGTTACATTTCTCAGTAAAACAAGATTCAACAAAAAAAAAATTATACATCAAAAAAATGTACAGATGCATATAACACTCACTGGAATAATAACCAATATCATTGTTGGGATTAAAAAATCCTATATCTTTTGATTCAATCATATGAGTATCCCAGACTTTTCTGTACTCAGGATCATGTAAAACATCGTATAATGTTTCTGGTGAAATATCAGGAAAACGTGTTCTAATCTGAAACAATTAATTTGTCTTAATAACAAAAGTAAAACCTCTTAGCTAAAACAACTTACTTTCACCATTCTGAAACTGATTCCTGGGACGGATTTTGTCCAAACAGATAGATCAGGCTTATTGTAATCTAATTTCCAATCATTGTTATTATCATACAAATACTTTAGTTTTTCAAAGTCCTTATCTTCTGCAATTTTGACAATACCAATATCCATCGTAACAAATGTCTACAAAGGTGGAATTATATATAAATACTGCACATGTGTATACATAGTTATAATCAACTGTTAATATAATTGTTACTAAAAGTAAAAGAAAAATTATATAGGGAATATATATTCACCTACTTGCTGTTGATTAAAAAAAACTATCAACAGACAAACAGTATTATCATTGTTTTTGCTCTCCTTGAATTAGTAATGCCTTTACATAACCTTCTGGAAAAGATTATAGGAATATTCAATCCAACAATCCTTTTTGCATTCTATCTACAAAACAATTAACATTAACATAAGATTAATTGTATTCTGCCATATGTATCATAAATAGTTTGACCAAAAAAAAAAGAGAAATAAACAATGAATACTGCACTTACTGCTTTTGCGAAGTCGGCAGCTTTTTACAATTAGTTTATGTAATGGAATGAATATAGACGACAATCAAGTCATATCATGCATCCGGTTGAAAAAGCTCGTTATCGCAAATGATAAAGACTCGAGGTAACCGAGTCCTCGGAACGCTCTCGAGCGTATGTCGCCAATAAACCGCGGCGATCATAGATTAATTTCAAGCGGCGCGTTAAAACTAAATGTGTTGCAGACAACATCAGTAACAGAGAATATTTCACAAGTAATTTTGTCACAAAAGAATTAACATTAACATTCTTCTCGGCAACGCTGGCCTTGTACGCTCGACACCTGTTCTTAAATAACGACTCGATCGAGTGTATTACTATTTACAACAATTTCAACGTCAATTTCTGCAACTATGACAATAGCTGCATGTTTTGTTACTTTATCACCTCCGCTTTTCAATGATCTCTCTTGTTCTCAGTTATTCTATTTGTTTCAGCTGATTCGGCACGCTCAAGCACGTTGACAGTCAAGTTGTCATTATCAGCCGGTTCGAGCGACAGCACAACTCTCTGTTGACACCATAGACATCTATGTCTATAGTTGGCACCTCGATTCCCTTAGCGGTAAATAGCGCCATATAACGAATGCCGCACTAACTAACATGTAGCAATCGTTTGTCCACAACCGCGTCGTGTCGATAATATCACTGCTCTGCTTTTCTATTTTTTTTCAAAACGTAGAACTGTTTTTTATTTAATATATGGATATACATATATATGTGTAATAACTTGAACTTATTATCGTCATTATAAGAATGTATATTGTAATTCTCGTTAAAAGTATACTTGAAAATAACAAAAAGAAGATAAAAAGCAAAACAGCAAACATCTTGATTAAAATTTGCTTAAATTCTTGAAATCTCACTCGCGTGAATAAAAATACCTTAATACTTTAATAACTTATTACATAAGGTGTTACATAAATTTATTACATAACGTAATTTATTGCATAAGTGCGTTATTATTAGTAACGGAGTTTATGCATCAGCGGCGCGAAAGAAAAAAAAAGAAAAAACTCGACTACGTGATAGCAGCAGATAGCACATGCCGCTGCTAATGAGAGTGTCGTTCATCCATTCGATGCAAAGTGGCGTAAAGTTTACCCCTCGCGAATCAAGCAAACAACAAGTCTGTGTGGATGTTATACGAGACAAAATATCGCTTTATTAATATAAAGAAAAGAATAACTCAATTGTGTATACATTTGATATACCCGTGTAATCGAATAAAAATAGAAATAAATCGAGTAAAATAAAGATAAAACAGCAATCAAGAGTTATCCACGGTTAACTTTTATTTGCCAAGTTACTCGACTAGTTATTCTTGTATATCTATTATTTGATTATTGTATATTATTTGATTGTATATCTAAGAACCTAATTAATTTATCTTTATTTACATATAACATTATAACATAAATTAGCAATTATTTTACAAGTCAAAAATCGAAATTAACATTTTTAATATTTCTAATTAATCTAACACTTCTATTTAATAATGACACGCAAGAAGCTATTGTGACAAAATAAATACATGTTGAATCAGATACGTGAGAATAGCAATTTCGAAATAATTAAATAATATACATTTAAATAATATACATTGGAATATATAATTTAATTATATCGGGAGCGTCTCCTCCGCAGCACACGGGGCGGCTCCGCCGTTTCCACGGTGAGGCGCGACGCGGAAAAGCTCGCGGCGAATTCAGTATAGAGCGCCGGGCAAACACGAGGTGGTCGCGAGCTACACGGAACAGAACGGCTGACTCCAATCAATACGCTCGTCGCGTGTACGCGACGGACGGAAGTGAGTGTGCGGCGACGTAGGTCCGCGCGCTTTGCCTCCACTCCATGCAGCCGAGCTTTCAGTCGGACGCACGCTCGCGTCGGAAAAGCTCGTGTGTTTGCGGTCGGTTCCGCACGCGGTACCGCGAGGTTCACGTCGTCCACTCTTGCTCACGTAAAAGCGCGCAACCCTCGGCGTGGCGCGGCGTGGCGCGGCACGGGGATTGCACCCTGACAAGGTGGAGTAGCGTCTCGGGCGGCAAAATGGCGGCCGCGATAAGAAACAAATGATCGCGAGGGTGGTGAATCGCGACACAGGGGTGGTATAGTATCGACGGTTTTTTCTCGCGCAGGTGGTGCGCGAATTCCGCACGGTGTATCCATATATGACCGGGGCGTGATAAGTCCCGGCAAAGAACGACGAGGGTAGTCTCTCGCGAGCGCGCTTTCTGTCTCCTCGTGGAACACAAATTCTTTGTATAGAAGTGAGGAGATCGTCTCGAGATTTAAAACCACGATGGTGCTGCAGGTCAAATGAGAGAGTTTCGTCATTGCAAGACGCTGGTCGCGTGCGGACGCGCTGACGTGTGAACCGTGATTCGATTATCGATCACGGATCCGCTGGTGCAACGAGGAGAGAGCGCACTTCGGCGCGAGAATGCTCGCGGGAGGAACGACATGGAATTCGGCTGCAAAGCGCGGTGACGGGGTTGCTGAAAACGGCGCCAATTCGATAGATTGATAAATCTGCCGATGGGAGAGCGATCGCAACCATGCATCTGCATTTTGAAAAAAACAACAACGCCAAGTGCGATTGCAATATTTTATCGCTCAGTTGGATGGGCAAAGTGCCGGACGAGTCGCCTGAGGTACGTTATTTACAAAAATATGTAATATGTGTGTACATTAAGTATAAAAAAAGAATATCATCTGCATATATATATTAAATAATTGTGTTAATTTTGTTTTAATAATTAATGACATATTATAAAAAGAATTCTGCAATAAGATTGAATTAAATATCTACAAAGAAGAGCTAATTTCTGGTAATTACGATGCGCGATGTAGATTCTAATTTGAAATAGATTCGACGCTTTCAAGTCTAATCAAACAAATACACAAGAACTAAAAATATGTTTTACCGCATCTCATGTGACATTCCGCAGTCATCAAGTAAAACGAGTCACAATTTCCTACAATTGTTAATAAAGCGCGACTATTAAGAAAATTAATCCATTGATGACGATATCACATATACATGGCTATAGAAAATTCTTGAGCGAGTGATTTTAATAAGTTCACACGCGCATATATTCATTACATTATCTCATTAACATTGAGAAAGTAAACGATATTAGCTATATCTAACCAATTTAAGCTTCAGTTATTCTCCGGAAAAATCTCTTAGACTAGTCGATATAGTTATTTCCGTGCAACTTAACTGACGCTGACATCATCGGAGAAATTCTGGGGTTTAAGAAAATAGAGTATTCCTTCTAAATATATGTCTGACGGAATTTGTAATCGAAAATCGATGCTCCATATATTTGATCCAGATGATTTCTATTTCACGACACGTTTCCCCGCGGAAGCGAAGACGTTTCTGCATTTCCAAGCTTATTGAAGGAAAAATAGAAACAAATAGAGAACCACGCCGTGAACGACACTGCGAACGTTAACGGGAAACAGCCGGCGCTATGTATTAAAACCGGGCATGAATAAAAACTCAGCTTCCATACACTTTGACACATATACTCGCTGTCGTACTATGCAAAACGCGATGTATGACAGCAGATAAAACTTTTACTTGGACGAAGGCGAACGAGCCCGGTGCGCTTGCCGGTGACGAATGAAATTAATTTGTTCCGTCTTTCGTGTGAGAGAAACAACTTGAGTCGGGTGACTATCTGGCTGAAACTATTCGTAATAATTTAACGTTTCGAATGACGTTCGGAAACGACCACGCAACGATACGATGACAATATAACGACAATATTACTCGTGTAACGCGCCGTGCTTATCAAAAACGCCGCGATTCTCCGGTTACAAAATTACAAATCCTTACAGATGCGTACGTTATTTTTTTTTTCTTATGACTCTTAGTTTATAACTCTTCTTTATAAAGATTCTCAGTTTTCTCCGTAGCACAGTAGAAAGTAGTAGGATATTTCAGACTAAATGATGAGAGTTTTTATGTGAGTTTTTATACGTGAATATAATTTCGTAGCGAAGATTCTCTAATTTTCGGAGCTGCATGTTTCTCTCTCTCTGCGTAAGTCCGTTGGAAATCCTCGCGCAGTGAAACGTTAATAAGACCATAGAGAGAAACGCGAGACTGCGTCAAAACAATCATAGTGGAGAAATCCATAAGAATAAGGCGTCTATGTTGCAAGAGAGCGTCAGGAGGCTTTATGAGGGTGACAAGAGCTTCTCTCACAGGAGGGAAGCACCGCCGACATACTACTAACTTCTAGGGGCTAGCGAGGATGAAGATCATGCTCGGCGTCTCGAGTGGATCTTTTTCACGAGCCCAAAATAATGAGTGCCCAAGTTTCCTGCGACGGGTTTTGTTCCGCACCACTTGCGAGGCCATCGAGAAGCATGAACTGGTACCGCGAGATATGTCCTCTTTCAAATGCGCGAATGTTACTTCCCCGAAAGTTCTTTGCATGCACCGAGGCGCGATAACGCCTCGTTGATTCGGGAAGAAAATCCTACACGTTATTTCTCGAGATTACGTCTGGCTTTTTCTTGGTAACTTTCAAAAAGTTTGCGCGAAGAATTTTTTCCGAAATACGTTTACTTCCTTCTCTCTCTCTCTCTCTCTCTCTCTCTCTCTCTCTCTCAACTAGTTGTCTCATGAACTTTTCCAGGTGGAACAACACGGTGCATACACGAGCGAGATTAATCCGATTGCCGAGCTCGGACGCGCGAGACAGAACGTAATCGATCAGAATTAATTACGACCGCCGTACTTCTTGATCGACGAGCGCGCGTTTCTCGTCCCGCGTGTAATTCGCTGCTAGAGATCAATCTGCACGATTTGCGATTTCAACGGAAGCCAACTCTCGACGCATTCGACACAGGAAGAGATGACGATGAAAAGTGTGTAAAAGTAGGACGGACTCAATTACTGGAAAAATAATTGACTTATGGTTAGGAGTGAAATCGATTAAGTCAATTCATCTCTCCCGGGAAAACTCGATCGGTGCGCGTTTCTATTATTTTTTTTCTCCGTTTTTAACTACCTTCATATCCGACAGCAATTGTACACTCGCCTCTCGAGTGCGTGATAGGTACGTAACTTCCGTCTAGAAGAAAAGGTTTAAAAAGCTGGCGTACAAAATATAAATTTTACATGTCTCCGTGAGAGACCGTCGGAGATAAATGTCGATCCATTAGAAAGGACAAACGTGCAACGCACGCGAGCATTTTCAACGCGCGCCGCGATCAAGTGGGATTTTCCTGCCGCCTCCTTCTTGCGAGCGGGTGTCGGAAAAATTCTGCAGCCAGATAAATTCAGCAGATAATATCGCTTCTCTCTCGGCGCGGCGTTGGGGGAGAAGTGGCATGTGCTACTACCCCGCGCGCGCTTCGTATAATCTGCAATCCGTGAGAAAATTGAGATGCAGATTTCACGCGAGTTTGTTGCGTACGCAAGACCGGCAGATAATCCACCGTACGTTTCCATTATACTCTCGCATTGTGAATCACGCTCGAATCGATAACGTCATTATTGAGAGCCGTTACGCCGCTGCTGCCGCCGCCGCTAGTACGGCCATTGTTCGCCGGTAAATTGTATCGAAGCGTTTCGAGAGAAAAGCGAGCGTCACTACTATACTTTCCCGGTAATACTACCGTATGTTGTAAGCGCGACACAAAAAAAAAAAAAAATCCCTCCGCTAATCGTTCCGCGTCTTCGCGCAACATCGATTTTCACCGAGCTCTTTCTATTTTTCGCGAATTGTTCTCAATGTGTTTGCAAAAATTGGATCGCTGTTGATTTCTTTTCCGTTCCCGTCGTTTCCCTCCCCTGTTGTGTTGCCTCATTTTGTGACTTGCAAAAAATGAGTCCGCCCACGTGATCATTGATCACAGCGCGCGAAACATTTCTCTCATCTGTCGACGTGACGACAGAAATTCGAGACCCTCTGTTTTCGCGAAAAAATGACAATCTGGCGTGACGATACTTGTCGCCGCGACGACGTTAGCGTCGGCAGCGGGACATGAATTTTCTTATGACGATATTTACGAGAGAGGCATGGGAGATCTTTAGAACAATTGAAAAGGATTCGGGATTTTATCCGGTTTTTTGATTCCGACGTTATCGAATAGGTCGCGGAACAGTCAGCTATCGTACAAACCATCGAATTAATTCGCTTTGCGGTATTGCTGGCTTTGCTCGTTGTGGCTTCTTCCAGTTGTGCGGTTCCGGCAATCTGCCTCATCTCGTTACGACTATCTCGCGAAGCAGTAAATCGTATTCGTAATTATTGTATATCGTCCGATGAATATATATATATATCATATATGTATGTGCTATACAAAATACGAACACGCAAAACTTGTCTACGAAACCTTGTCTACGCCACGGAAGCACGAACGCATGCATACACGAACTACTCACAACTGCACCATAATCCAATTTAAAATTTTAATGAAATCCCATGATATAGAGTTTCGTGTTTGCAGGATTAACTCGCGCGTGATATTTCAATGTTTCGAAAAGCTTCATCAGGCGAATGAGATAGAAAAATGCGCTGGTATCCGCTGGATAAAACATAATGAAAGGATTTTGCATAAGAACAAAGAGGGTTCAGAAATACATTGAAGAAATGACCTTTACAAGCCGTTCCTTTTATCTTTCTTTTTTTCTAATATTAGTGAGGAATAGAAAGTTTTCCTCTTTCGTTCTTTTCCGGTCAAAGGCGCACTACTAATTAACGGGCGCAGTCCGAACGTACCCTTGCGAAATAGCTATTCGATATTGCAGCAAATTGGAGGGGTGGATGTCAGCCTATCGATGGGAAGAATGCCAAGAGGGGACGCAAATTACCGTCCAAATCGAATATTTTCTGTACTTGCGATTGTTCCGCGTGCCAAAACCAGGCGTTAGAATAAAAAACCGTGTATATATTCTTTTTGTGCATTGCGTAAGTTTTTCTCAGAAACAATTTCTATTCGAGACAAGCTTGATTGCATTAAGTAATAGGTTGATTACCTAAGTAATAGGTAGTTTCATAATTACATGCGCGGTTATTTCGATATCGTCTTTTCTAAGGGTTCAAGCTGCCTCACGTAATTATGCTTATGCACGATATATGTGCGCAACCGTTCGAGGGTGAAACCCTTTCAACATCGAAGCCCTTGTCACCTGATGCTGACATGTGAAGACGTTACGTGACGACGAATAGTAATACAGAATTGTATTTAATGAGCATCTTTAGACTGAGTCAAACAATCTCTTACTATCTGATGTCAAAGAGGTCTTAAGACAATTTGTGCCTCGACTAATTATTTGCGGTTGTCAATTCCGTATCCGTACTTCTAAACTTACTTGTTAGTCGAACGTGAGTCAAATCAATCGAGTTTCCGAGCTCGATCGAGTTTTACTACAAGTAAATAAATGGAAAACGTAAACAGGAAAAAGAAGAGCGTCTTGAAGACTTGGCGCAACGAAGTGCAGAATCATGTGCTTTTGTTTTATTCAAAATCGCTTAAGTATTTAGGTCGCAAACTGTAGATGACGGCTCTTTTCACAAACGTCCCAATCACGTCGCACAACAAATTTCGAAATAACGCGATACTTATTGCGGTGAGTGACGTCGTTTCCCGTAGGAATAAAAAAATCCTTTCCTTCTCCCCATCGGCGCGTTAAATCCGGCACGCTAATAAATCATCGGCATGACATTTCGCGCCCATACTCGTAAAGAGATATGTGTGTAACTGGCATTTTCCTTTTATTTACAGGACGAAGGATGGAAGCTCGACCGTGCAAATTACTATCAGGAAGGATGGTTAGCCACTGGCAACGCCCGCGGTCTGGTGGGAGTGACTTTTACCTCATCGCATTGTCGCACCAGAGCCACGGAACTTCCGCTCCGAGCGAATTACAATCTCCGAGGACACCGTAGCGAAGCAAGTATCGCCCTTTTTCTTTCAACTTCTAACCGCCGCCGGCACCGTTTGAACGGTTCAATTTTTCGGCGTGATCGAAATTACAGTAAAGATAGAACATAAATACTTTTTTGATATCTTTCACGCGGTTTATCTTCGTAAGATAATAGACTGACTGCCTCAGAGGCAGTTTTGATATCTTTCATATTCTTTATGTTCTACGGCTCATATCACAAGGTAGGCTAGTTGGTTCCGGAAAAAAGACAGACGGGAAGGAGGCAGAAATTTATAGACTAAATTCAAATGATACGATTCAATGTGCTCAACATACCGCCCACAGATAAAAGTACGTGTATTATTACGTGTATTATTACGAAACCGGCTTTTTCGCCGTAAGCAATATTCTCCACTCGCGGATTGCTTTGCAACATCACGGAAGAAGGCACACACAAGAGTTATCGGTGGGTAGCAGCCGACGTACATGCTTTATCTGCTTCATGTTACCAGTCGTGGTATACTCGGTTACAAAATCGTGTGGGTTAAATCGACGAAGAAATTGAATGGTCGGGCGCGATAAAAGCGTCTGCGATGACGCACTAAGTTGTTTTAATTTGCGCCGATTCTTTCTTTAGAATATCATTTAATAAGTCATTTAACGTCATTTACATCCTTACAAGCAATTTGCATCTCCGATTAAATTATTACTAACACCGCCATTTAATCCCTTTGCTTTCAATTTTCGCTCGAAAGTTGTCGTTGCCCGACGATAATTACGAAGTTGGTTAATATTTTAGAACTGAGGCGATTTAATAGTTTCGCGCAACACATCGCTCGCTTTCTATGTGCGCGGCAGTTCTATCGAGTCCGAAACTTCGTGTAATCTCTGTATCGGTAGTAAACGGCCGCGCGCGCCAGCAAACCAGAAGTCCTTTGTGGCCCTTAATCGATATTAAAGGCCGTGGCGATGCGCTTTTAACGAACTTGCACTTGGTATTCTCACAAGTCCACATATCGCGCGCGAATTTCACGAGAAGACGTCTAAATATCTAATACACACGCCAACTCTCAGGGCGAGCTACTGCTGCCGCCAGCTTCTCCAATATTAATATCACCGGCTTAAAATCTCGGGGGTTGCATCCCCGTGAGTTCGCATCCGCTTTCCTTCCGCGCGCGCGAACGTTATATTACATCGCATTTCGCTCGTCCCTGGTCTCAGAGCTCGTCTAACAATATCGTCAGTCTCCTTCTTTCCCGTATTTGTTCTTAAGAGAGATTCGCACAATAAGAGATACGACGACGAATCTCCATTCACGATGAGCACGCAGAAAACGATATCGAATGCCTAGATGTGCAAATCATTATTATACACGTCAAGACAATAGCCAATAACCAAAGAAAGGATAAATTGAAGTTCTCAAGTTAAACAGCTCACACATCATTTCTTCCTCGAGTTTTCCAATAAAACTCAGAAAATCTTTCTCCGACAATTTTCTGATAAACCACGTTATATACGCGCTCACGCCCGCGCGAGTGCGAGCGCGTTCGCGATTATAGAGCGCACCTTTCTTTCGTCCCCTATCCTTTATACGAGGCCACTTCTGTTCAAGGGGATGCTTCGTGGGTGGAATACGCGGGGCGGAGAGAGATCGGATTGTGTGTGTGTGTGTGTAAGCGTCGCGAGGGTATTCCACGTGACGAAACAAATGAGACGTTGACGCATCTCGTGAGAAATTTATTTCCTTTATTCACTGTCCACCGAAGTGGCGTTCATGGAAACACAAAGTACATCCGTCGACAAGAACAAATGTTATCGAAGATCAAACAGAAAGGCAAATAATATGTTGTTGGTCGCGTAAATACACAGAGAATATATAATGTCTACGAGAATCTGCCGCAAATTGCGGAAGAGACGGTCGTTGTAACTTCGCAAAGACGATGCTCGAGTCGTATCAACGTTGCTTTCCTATAGATATTATTTGCTCGTACGATAGCGTGTATTCACCGAGCTACAAGGTGTACAAGAGGCTGATGCGCGGTGCTAAATTGTTCGACGGCATTTAAACCAGCGTTAATTAAATTGAGATCAGCACCCCAGCGCTTCGATAGGGCGTCTGCTTCGACATGATAGCGCGCGTATGTGTGTGTATGCGCGCGCCACTAGCTCGCGTGTGCATAAGGGGTCGTGTTCATCTGTTAAACTTTCCCGGACCCTACGGACCTTTTGCCTCGTTGAGCGGACCTTAGTCAATAAGTCAACGTGGGGCTAACACGTAGTAGACGCGAGAAGGCGATCACGCGCCGAGAAAATGATACTGACAGCGGAAACCAGGTCACAAACACAAAGTTAGAACAAGACCTGTATATTTCGATACCTCTGGTATCAATCTATGATATACTCGAGCTTAAATTATGCAACGCGCTTGATATACGTCAAAAGCTTGAAGAATGTAAGAAAGTCTGGGTTTTCTTCTGTGAGAAATTCTTACAAAGTTTTTACGGCAGTGAGAATTCGACAAAACGAAACTTATTGACGACAACGGTGAGTCTCTCTCTCTCTCTCTCTCTCTTTCTTTCGTAATCGTGCGCGATCAATTATTAATCCTCGCAACTTTGAAAAACGAAAACTTTTATTTTTTTTTTTTTTAATCGCTTGTTCGCGCACGAGCGATAAAGCAGATGCGACAAAAGAAAATGTTCAATGAGAGTTTAAAATTTCGGTCCACATTTCAGAGTTTAAAGGTAGCCGGCTGCGGTATCGATCTGTAACGCAGTGCTGTTTTAAGGCCGCGGTTCTCAACTCCGGTTATAACCGCCGCGTCTTCACAAGGATAGGTTCTTTTTATATGTATATATAATTTTTACACGTTGTCGTTTATGTACAATGCAACATCGCAGTATTTAAAAATAGAAGACGGCGCGCTTCAAAATACATCACAAGTCGCTCCGACGGCTATTTATAAAATAAACATACACATACACACGCACCACCTATCGCACACAGCGAGCTCTTACCTGATAAGATTATCCTTCTATGTACACGACACTCTAAATTGCATAGAAAAGGCTATTAACTTAAATGTAATTCAGGACATAATATTTCTGTAGATCGCAGTCGACTTGCAGCGATAACGATGTATTTTCAGTTATTTCTGTTCTAGGCCGTACCAGCCGCGTTCGGAACTTTGAATCGATAGCGCGATTATATCTCTTCCTTGTACACTAGCTGTCACTTATTCAAGCGGACAATTTCTGCATTTTCTTCATACGCAATTGTGCGCCGTTGTTCGAATTTTCTTTTTTTCTTCTTTCTTTTTGCTAAACTCGTCAAAAACATAATATCATATACATAATTCAGAGATGATTTCAATGGGGAAAATTGATGAAAAATAAAGTTTCTGTAAGCCAGAGGGGGAAAAATTTTATTTTACTTCCTGGTAAAAAATTCAAGCCCAGTCTTATGCATGCCTCGCCCCGGTGAGCTTTATAGCGCAGTTCTAACGAGAGACCTTCTTAGCAAGTCGGGGTTAAGTGCTATAATCCAAGTAAGAGATCCGTCTTGCATAATATGTCTCGTTACACTCGCGAGCCAGATAAAACTTTGATGTGTCGGCGGAGAAATTTTTCCTCTCTACGTCCTCTCATTAGCCTCTCTCGGAGTTTCCTCTTGCGAGTATAAGTAACCACGCGGCCCGTCCGAGATCTAAGTGTAGCTGCTGCTGCTACTGCTGCTGCTGCTGAGGGTCGCGCGAACTGCTGGAAAGCCGCTAATCCCTCGGGGGAATAAGTGTAGCACGCGTGTCCACCGGATGAAGTCGTTAAAACAGCACCGTATCGTGCTGAAAGATAATCCGCGGAATATCAAACAAGCTCAAACGAGCGATATTGTATTATACCTATAAATTATTCATCCCGCGAACTCAATGCACATTATATGGACGATATCGCTTCTTCGCATGTACATAATAACCGGCAGGAATTCGACGATAGAAAAGCACGTTTGGTATGTAGCATCAATTAAACCGGGAACGCGCGAAATCCGATATGAATACGAATGTAATTAGCGCGTCTGTAATGTTAGAGGAGAGAAAGAAATTAATATATTTATCCCATTGTTTCTCTCTTTGAAAAGAAATTCGCGTATTATTCGAGATAGAGATAATTATTGAAAACTAAAAGCACACAAAATTTATTAATAAAATGAAAAAAAAAACAATTTGCAATCAATACGTTTCTCAACACGTTTGATGAGAGAATGTAAAACACGTGTATGTACGTGAATAACGCGAAACGGAAATTTGAGTGCGCCGAGAAACGTATATCTCGATACGGCTCGTCATACATCACGAGGTGAGAAGTTAAGTCAAAGGACCGGCCCACTGGTCTCGCGGCCTGAGTGCAGAGGCTGCGAACTTGGAAATCCCGAGTTTGAATCCATATGAGGATTTTTCCGGGCCAGTCGCTTTCAATCGAGTTTATCAATTGGCGATGAATTTAATGTGCGCCATTTGCATGCGTACTATTTGAGTGTCGTTGACGATCTTGAGATCTCCAATCTATTAATTTCATTTCTCTTGTATGCTTATATTCGCTAAAATTGTTCGCGTCTATGCGCTTTTATGTTTCTATGCTTGCTTAATTCTGCTATTGTTTTTTTCACATTCTAAATCTTCAAAAATTAATTCTTCGTCTAAATAAACTTTCCCGTCGGCAAGTTCTTTCTGCAATCTATTAATCTCGTGGATTTTTATTTTTGGACTGAATCGCGTCTCAAAAAATTAATTCGAGTTAAATCTCATTAATGATCGAAGTCATTTCTTTGGTTTGTCTGAGTATAAAAATTTCGAATTTTCTGTTGGTTTTTTTTTTCCATACAAAGACCGCGAAGGATTTCACGCAGGATACACAGCGCGTTACCTTGACATTGAAAAAGAACGAGTGCGGAAAGGAGCATCATTGATTTACTAAACGAGTTGGCCGAGGCGCGCTCCTCCACTAGCTGCAGTCTTTTACCGCAATGCATTAGCAGTCAAAGGATTATATGTGTATAGATATCGTCTTTGCCCTTTCAAAATAAGAGCTTGGCGATATATATATATATGGCATATATATATATAAAACGGCAATATGTATATATTTGGGAGAATTTGGAGCAAACTTTGCCTCTCTCTCTTTTTATCTCTGTATTTTCTTCTACTAATATACATTTCTACAGCATAAATTGGCGAAAAACCGCTGAGTGAATAATACACGATCGTCGCGGGATACGAGAGACGATCGTGCATCACGTGGCGCAAAGAGAATTTCCATTTTTATATGTTTTTCTTCAGAACAAAGATTAAAAAGTAAACTCGCACAAAAGTATAATATACACAAGAAAAATTTGAGACGAATAAAATACGACGTTTCTTTTGACAGTAATTACGTCTTTTTATCGCGGATCAGACTTCTTTATATTCTTGAAATTGTGTACCGACACTGAAATACAAAAACAAAAAAAGACACAAAACCGCGAACAACACATTCTGGTGGCAATTTTACAGGTCATATAACTCTCAACGAGCCCTAACGGGAAAAGAAAAAGAAACGCGACGCGACAGCATTGTTACGCGCAGTTTCGCTCGAATCTCTACCGCCGAGCACGTTCGGAAATACAATTACATTGGATTATCAGGCACGCGTTCTCATCCTGCTATATAAGCATGCCAAGCGAGTGCGCGTAGACAAAAGAGGCTTGGAAGGTCAACAGGGAGTGCTATTCAAGCTTCGAGGCGAAAAATGTATGGTGTGTGTCGGAAAATATGACTTTCCGCACTGTTGTGCACGTGTAACAAAAATACGGGGGTGGCGCGCCACGCATTATATAAAAACTGACATTTCTCTATCATGTGCTTCATTGCAGAAATGTGATCATGATAACAACCGGCCTCATCGCTCAAAATAGATGCACTGCGTCAATTTGTAGCTTCGCATATGATACTCGTGCGGGTTTATAGGAATACATAATTTTGTTCGCTTTAATTGCCGGGATGTAGTTCATCAAAGTTTTATTGTTTCTGAAAAAATTTTTAGTCTTTCTTTTTTTAAATAAATACAAGAGACATTTCTCGTAAACGAGTTCATATATTTTTGAATTTAGCGATTTTTTTCACATCTGGAGTAAATTGTGACAGCACGAAAAAAAATTCCAAAGTGTTCATACACACAGAACTTTATTGATCAGCAGCTGCCTGACACTATCTCAGCTATTTGCCTCGGCTTTCTCGCGCGATCATGTCTCCACAACTTACAGCATACATCCCCAGACAGATTTTATTGCATCTAAAGAGCCTCGGACGAAAAAAACTTCGTTTATTCTTATCAAGTGAGATCAGTTTATCGTAACACAATTTCGTCCATTGGCAACTTACTACGTGACAAGACATCCTGTTTAAACTTATAAAAAACTTAGAGAAAAAGAGAGAGAGCAAAAAAGTTGTCACTATTTTTTACAAATTTGTCAATATTTTCTAATAAAAATTAAGATAATACAATTTTATTTGAAGGAATCTTGATGTATCACAATAACAAACTTGTCACAAAACAATCTATACGTCATATAGAGAAGTTTCAGCCATAAAAAAAGTGTTGTGTTCTGTCGAAATATCAATAACTTTTTAAATTTTTTTTTCATATATATATATATATACGTATCTACACTGCAAAGTTAATGTACACACAACGTGTATATCTTCTTGCCACGCGAGTCACGTACACTCGTACAGCATCCTCTTTCTCATTTTTCGCAGCTCACCCTCGTAACTTCGTCTCTTGCACTTTCTATCCCTCAAAGAATAGCGCACGGTCGATCAAAGGTTTGTGTTGTGAGGATATTAATACGCGTCGTGCATTTCAGAAATTTAGAAAAAAATAATATGACAATTAAAAAGCGCATTAATTTACAATAAAGAGAGACATTTTATATTTTATTCGCAATTATGGTACAATTTTATAGATAAATGTGCAAACTTCAAATTTCATGTGTGAAAAACAGAGACAAAATTTATTGATTACAATAAACAACATTGTAAAATGTCACGTGATAGCGTGCGCAATATGTCACACAAATCACAATACAATGTGAGATTGAATACCATACAGTTTATAACACGTTTGTACACGTTTATAATTTACAATTCTTTCGTAATTGGTTATAATTTGTAAAAAAAATATATCCACAGAGATAATGTATAAATAGTTGCTAACGCGAGTAGCAGCGAGTTGTTGCTTTATGCATATACATTTTTATTCTGTAAATTATAATTTTCCGATAAAATTCTATTTGCTGTACCAGCACGATAAAAATATATAGATACCGTCGCTCGTCGCTGCCATAGAAAGCGATCGATCGATAGAGCAATGACACTTCGATTTTACACGTACATTATTTGTGATTTTATTCTCGCAGAAATGAATTACTTCATAATTATTACTGGCAATATCAGATAAATGTGAAAAGCGAGAGTCACATCGGAACGATTTAATCTCTTCGTGAACATAGGATCTGTGATTACATCTTCCCCAAAAGACTGATTTAATGTCCTCGAACTCTTAGAGATGTAAGTCGATCGAACAAGTCACGTACCTACTTGAAACGACCATCTAGAAATCAGGAGACGATCAGATTTCTGAAAGAAATCAGATTTTCAGTTGAAAAATCTACAATATTCCAATAAATTTATTTAAATATGTTCTAATATATTGAGAGTTGAATTATTGATGATTTAATTATTTGTTGTCGAAACAAAATGAGCTCAATAGACAATTTTAATTAACGATAGAAATTCCTAGTGCCAATTACGATTTAGATTAATTGTTATTTACCTGTAAAATTAATTACAGGCTCACGACGAAATAGCGGAAATCAATTTACGACAACATGTTAAAGTTATATAGCGCGCGGCAACAAAGCTGTCTTTACAAAATACTATCCTAAATGACAGCGGGAAATTGAAGATTTTTTGCGTGAAATAACAATGGTTATCGGTCGTTAATTAACGAGATTTGCCGATCTGATTGCAGGTGATACTTGTAAAATGGAACGAGCCGTATCAAAAGTTGGCCTCGTGCGACAGTTCAGGTGTAATCTTCGTCTGGATCAAATACGACGGTCGATGGAGCATAGAATTAATCAACGACAGAAATACACCCGTCACGCACTTCTCCTGGTCCCACGATGGTCGAATGGCTCTCATATGTTACAGGGTGAATTAAAGTATTAATTATTCACGTAGAAATAACCCGTGATTTTCCTTCGGACACGCGTTTTTGCGCCGCACCGTTCCGATGGCACGACGACAAGGCAAAAAAGAGATAATTCGCTTTTGTTAAAATAAATTGATTCCGATAATTAAACATTTATTTATTTTTTCAATCTCTCTATCTCGCCATTTCGTTTGAACTGCGTTTCATTCAATGTGACACGAGACGCTTTTCAGAGATTTAAAAAAGTTTATGTATTTATTTACGACCGTGCTGTAAAACGTACTAGGTATATCGCACACGTTTTCCGCGAAAGGTTTTATCTGTAGCAGCGCGCGATGTTTTATTGCAGGATGGTTTTGTACTGGTCGGCAGTGTCGGCGGACAAAGATATTGGTCGTCAATGCTCAACGACAAAGCGACGATAACTTGCGGCATTTGGACGCCCGACGATCAGCAGGTTTGGAAAATGTTTTTTTTTTTTACATTCCAAGTTTCTTTAGAAATTTTTCGTAGAGTTAAGCTCAAGAGTTTTTATATTTAATTGATTTTCTAATTGATTAGAAATAATGCAACGTATAATCATCGAGAAAAAGAGATTTAATTAAACTTGAAGTTCGCTCATTAGAAATCTGATTATCGCTAAACATCGTCTTTAGTAAACTGACTGCGACGTACTTAATTAATAATTAACGAAAAACTGCTCGGCGCGAAACACGATACAGCAGTGTTTTTTTCTAATAGAAGCATTTCCCGGGTATTCTGGCGTAGTGTTACACTCAATCATTGCTGACGGCAACTCGAGGGCAGGTTAAAAGCTTCTCTTTATGATCCTCTCTCTATCGATGAAAATGTCTACGACTGCTAGGATAAGGCAGAGAAATCAAATGATATTACTCACATTTCCGGCGCTTTTTCTCTGACAAAAAGGTCTATTTCGGCACGACTTCGGGCCAATTAATCGTGATGGACGTTCACGGAGCTATGGTGTCGGAGGTGCAATTAGCGGCCGGTGTCACCTCGATGGCCTGGAGTGCCGAAAAATTCACGATGGAGGAGGACGAGACGTGCGATCGGTCGCAAAAAGGTATTAATCGCGGTTTTTTTTAGGAATCGGTTTTTGACAAGAAAAAAATCCTGTTTTCGAAAAATCGCGACCGAGATGCATTTAATGCATTTACGATGTATGTGCAAGCGCAGATGATCGAACCTACGTACTGGCCGTTTGTCTGGCCGACGGCACCGTCGTCATGCTGCGATCGTTCGACGACGTATCGCCCATCACAATACGCAGCAATTTGAAGCCGCCACTGCACGCGGAATGGAGTAACTCGAAGAAACTGCTGGCCATCGCCGGCACGAAGGAGACCGACGTTCAGCAGGGCAATTCGCAGGAGTACACGAATCTCCTCAAGTTTTACTCGGTCAACGGCACACTCATTTACACCACGGAGATTCCGTACACGCAAGTACGCTACAAAAAAAGAACGCTTGTTCCGCATTGCGTGATGTACAATATATTAAAGTGTATTTATTCTGCGATATTACTTTTTATGACCCACACCAGTGTCCCGTATCAGCATTGACGTGGGGACATAATGACAAGCGGCTTTTCGTAGCGACCGGGACGCGCGTGCACACGGCATGGGTCTCCAGGTGATTCTTTGATTTCTTGTTTTGTTACCTCGGACACGCGCCTACCGATATTTCGTGGCTATTATTCCCGTCGGAATTATCACGTTCTGTGAACACACATTGAAGTAGGTATTGTATTTATTTCTTGCAGAAGAGTCGGCTCGCTTCAACTGTTGTCGAGATTAGCAGTGAGAGCGGCACTCACGAGGGAATCCAGCGTTCAACAACTTCCATTGCCGCCGCGATTAAGAGCTTCGGTGGCCGCTCTTTTCGCGAACACAATACGGTAAAAAAAAAAGTTACTTTACAGATAATTACGAGTTTCTCAACTCAAAAAAAAAACAAGTGGCGGAGAACAAGGGTTTCAAAAGAACGCGTGGCAGATCCGGATGTAGAGTCGTTGTGCACTTTTCAGATGTTCCGTGCCGGAACCGAGGGAGCTGCGACGCTTTGTGTCAAGGCCGCCGCCCGGAGGCAGCCGGTTGCACTGCACAATGCTCAGGCACACTGTGGAACCGGTGCCGTATTACACGCTGTACCTGGAATATTTGGGCGGTCTCGTGCCGCTTTTGAAAGGCAGACGCACCAGCAAGATCCGGCCCGAGTTTGTGATATTCGATCCGCAGAGTCAGGAGACTCTGCAGGTGTTCGACGACACGTCGCACTGTCCTTGGTGCAGCGACGGTTCGGACACCGAAAAGGACACCGCGGACCTGTGCGGTTCGCCCCGCTATCGAAAGAAGAACAGAAAGAAACGAGAAGAAAAATCGAACGACGACGCAATGGAACGAGATGAGAGAACGCACGATCTCACGTACACGGATACGTTGCCGGAGGTACGCGTGTATATCGCTTTTATTTATATCGTCGTTAAAACGCCTCATTTTATTACCGTACATAGAATTGCATTCTCCCGACGTAAATGAATCGCACGCGAACTTCTGACGAGCCCCTTTCCGTGTCTCAGAGGAACGTACGCTCGTTCGCGTGACAAGCGGGCGCGACGATGTGTTTGTCGTAGGGATTTCTAATGCAGCGTATCTGTTCGTAGCACGCAAGGCTGGTCGAGGTAACGTCCAACATCTGGGGCACGAAATTCAAGTTTCACGGCTTGGCGGATTCGATTCCCGCTAACCTAGGTCAGGTTACTTATCGAACGTCGTTGCTGCACTTACAACCGAGGCAAATGACGCTCGCGATAACGGAGCTTCGAGATGATCTGCCTGCAGGTGATTATTTGTGTTTTTTTTTTCTTTTTTTATTTATTTATTTATGTTCTTTTTTTAAATCTCTATTGGAAATATTAAAAATATTTAGGCACAATTTCAATTAAGAACGTAATCCTCATTCTCATTAGGTCCAGATCCGACATTCAATCCGAATCTATTCTCCGAAGACGAAGAGGAATGCTTTCAAGAAGCGAGCTCGAGAACCACTCCGGATACGCAATTGCCGCCGATCGCGCCGATGACTCCACGTACCGCTCGACTGAATCATCCGAATCGTCCGAAATCTCAGCTCGCGAATCAATTCTTGACAAAAGAAAATTTGCCGACGTCGATGGGGAAAACCGAGCGCTATGACAGCGAATACATGCCGTATATGGATCTGCAGGACATTGATAATCTGTACGAGAACATCAGAAACGCGCCCACAAATACTTATCGGACACCACCGAGGCACAATCCGTCGAGATGCTGCGACGTACCGGCGTTGCAGTCACCGAAAAACGCGGTGGCGCCCACGCAGACGCTGATAGCGACCTCGACCACGGGCGCCGACTACGCCAACAGTATTCAGAGGATGAAGAACGTGCTTGCGGATCAACAGGTCGGTGTAGCGATGAAGAAAGAGCTGGAGAACAACAAACTTAATCAGATCTCGCAGGACGACAAGCCGAGCTTGCTGTCGGTTTGTCCAACAAGCATCATCTCTACGTCCCTGCAGAACGGCCAGGCGCTTAACGCAGAAGCGTCGAGTAGTCGGTACATCTCTCAAGTGCCGATTCTAAACGGTCTAGAAAACACTGAGTGCACCTCTCCTGCGCAAACGGTGTACATGAATGGTCTAAGTAACACGACGTGTGAGTGTAACGTGTCGACTGCGTCGCACTCCGTCAACAGCGTTCCGACGCAGAGCGCTCACAGTTTTACACATAACAATAAAAATAATCAAAACGGCGCGACGAGCCTGAACACGACTACGAACAGCGCTCAACTCGGGCAAGCTTCCAGTTTATTCGCTAAGAACGGCGCGCACGGAACGGTGTCGCCGGCGTGTTCCTATCAGTTTCCGGAGAACATCGATCAGTGTTTCGGATCGTTGTACTCGCAGTACTTAACGAAGCCCAAAGATCCCAAGTGCCACACGTGCTGCGGAAAGACGAATCCCGGCTACGTGAACACCGCCGCGACACTCACCGTCAACCCCGAGGACGATCTGATGAAGTTCAGCGACGACGAGAACCGCGAGAACATAGCCGAGAAGATGACAGAGTCGCGCGGTGTCCACAGAACCTCGACGGTGTTCAGTATCGGTCTGATGTTCACAGACGAATCGATAGTCCGCAGCTGCAGCGTCGGATATCTGGATCTGGTGGACCATCAGTTGGTCCCGTGCGACCTAGACCTGAGGTTGCCGAACAAGAGACTGGTGTTGGTGTCGCGCAAAACGAAACGACGGAAAAGGAACAAGCCTCATCAGCAGAACGCGAATCAGTCGAGCACGAAACCGCCCAGACTTCGTAATTGCGGCAAGTCCAAGAGCCTCGACTCCAGCGATATCTTCCCGAGTAACGAGCAAATAGCTCCCCCGTCGCAACTGCCGAAACACGTGGAAGAGACGATAGGGATGACCAGTTCTGAGGTCGCCGAGGTCGTCGAGGTCGCCGAGGTCGCCGAGGTCGCCGAGGTTGCCGAGGTTGCCGAGGTCGCCGGTGCGACGAAACAAAGCGAATCCGCGGAGTCGCCGAAAGACGTCAAATGCGAGCTCACTGAAAAACGCGAGGAGTGTAACGCGGCGGCATGTGAAGCCAACGCCAAAGAAAAGCCGAGCCAGGCGGAAGCCGTCCCATCTCCCGCGATGTAAGTAATTAATTGCGATAAAAAGTAACAGAAAAATGTCTTCAAAGCAGTTTTAAGTAAAAAAGTTAATTATATTTTAGAGAATCAAGTCTGAATGGATCTTTCGCCTCGTCGCTCGACGGTCTCACCGAGAGTATTCAGGACTTCGATGAAAGTTTTTCTTCTCTGCCACCCTCTCTGCCGCCCTCTCTACCACCCTCTCTGCCTCCTTCGCCTCGACCATCATCCAGGTAATATATTATGTTATCGAACGTGTATATATATGCGCGGATCTTTAAGTAAGTTACTCATATCCACTCGATAACAGATTGCCGAGAAGTTCTCCTAACAGCCCAGCACCGTCGAAGAAAGGGAAAAGGCCGGCGTCAGCTTCTCCGATCAGAAGGAGGCTCTTTTTGTCGAGTCCGCTGTTGAGTAGACGAATAAGAAAGAACCGCGGCGAGAGTTCGGACGAGGAAGGGCTTCTGCAGGACGATTCGACGTCGACGAAGATTTATCGGGACTTGGAAACGTTCCAGAAAGCTCAACTACGTCAGAAGGTTCGTATTGAAAAATTGTATTTTCAACTCGTAACTCGCCGTATATACGCGGCGTGTGCTTGATGAATATATATATTTTGCACAAAGAAACACGGTAAAACGTTGTTTACAGCTGAGGCAGAGAGGAGCGGGAGTCTCAAAGTCAGAAGCGATAAGACGCGACGCGCAACTGGTGATGCACAATAAAGCACCCATGTGGAACGAATCCAGCCAAGTGTATCAGCTCGATTTCGGTGGTAGAGTAACTCAGGAAAGCGCGAAGAACTTTCAGATCGAGTTTAAGGGTAGACAGGTAAGATCAAAAATTCCTTCTTCTATTTTCGCGCTTACAATTTGTCTCTGATTAAAATATCGTCGAAATTTTCAGGTGATGCAATTCGGACGAATAGATGGCAACGCGTACACGTTGGATTTTCAGTATCCATTCAGCGCTTTGCAGGCATTTGCCGTTGCGTTGGCGAACGTCACGCAACGACTCAAGTAATTGTGACTTTTCAGTCACGTCTGAAAAACTGAATTTGCTAGATGTATTGTACTTATAGTCGTGTGCCGAAAAAAAAACTTCGGTCTGTAATGGATAGAAAAGTTTGCAAAATTATCGAGATCACGAAAAGCTCCGTTCGCGCAAGTTCCGACAGTTGATTATTCGAAGCACAGTGCATATTGATAGACTGACACACGCAATTATCGATTACGCATAATCGATTCTTCTCGCGGCAGAATGAAGAATTACGTATCGAGAGATAACAACGTCGATGTTCGTCGGGGACGAGCAAATTTTCGGGCAATGTGCAACAAAGTAAAGCGAGAGAGACACACACGTTGATGCGCGAATGCAGTTGCGAGCGATTTGAATTTGAGTGGAACACAAAGATTTTGCGACAGCTAAATGTAAACGTTTCGTTGAACGCTTTTTCGTCGTACCGTCCAAAATATTTCGTTTCTCCCAATTTCGAGCGCTCAGTTTTTGTATAGTTTATGCGACACGTTGGAGTCTAGTGACGCTGTTGACGGTTCACTTCGTTCATTTTTGCGGTCAGCCGAGTGTGTATTCGAATTTTATATATACACATATACTATATATATATATAGATATATAAATAACATTATTGACGGACTCGCGCAGTACGCGAGAGAGTTTCATGTTGTTCAATTAAATGTTTCTTACGCGTTTGGTGAAAATAACGATAATAAAATAAAAAACAAACGATGAATAAAAGATAACGATAATAATACTACCGAAACGATAATAAAGAATAACGATAGTATATAATATAACGTTTGACGTCCGGCCTGTAATGGTCTCCGCCATTTTAACGATAAACACAGGACAGACTAATTTTTAAGGAAAGAAAAATCAAGAGATCATTGCAGAAGTGTACGCACGTGTATTAATGGGAGTGCGCGCACGAGGGTATGACCTAAGTCGTCTTGTAACCACATATTTAAAAAACGACCCGAGTCGCACGACCACCATGGTGCTAACTTCGTCGATACCGAAAATTATTACGGTCGCGATCGATATTCAGGCCTATATGTGACACACGAAACAGGCGTTTGCCAGCGGTTCTGTCAGCGAGAAAAAAAATTCACCGAGTTCCGTGACTGGGGCGCCCGAAACAACAAAAGACACAAAAGATTCTACAAACGATACGTAGGTGCGTCACAAATCTGCATTGCTGCGCTGTACGTATGTATGTACATATAAATGACCGAAAAACATGCAAGATTCACCGTCCGCTGTGCAGGAGGTCGTGACTTTAAAGTCAAGGTCAATTTCCTCTCTCTCATGCAGATTAGATAAGGATTTTAGATCACGAGACACGTGCAGAAGGTTTGAGATCTCTTTGTTCTTTTTTCTTCAATGCCGATGCAACTGTGCGTCAGACAAGAGATCTGAGAAATTACATTGTATGCAATGTATAGTCTATATATTTTCTCCACGTGTGCACTTGATCGCTGTAAACCCGCGCGCTGTTCCGCGAAACATCAGGATTTAGAGATGCCTTTATATCGAATCGTGCACATTGACATTCTATGTACTTTACATATATTCGCATCTTGTTTTCGAAACGTCCCATTTTTACGAGCGCGATGTTATTTAGCGCGATAATAGTCGTAGAATCTCCCTCGTCACACGGATCGTCGAAGTACAGAACGGTAGATCTCGTATGATTACAAAAGAGATTCATTTTTTCTAATCGTCTCCATTACTATTCTCGTCTTCACTGCTATTTTAATACGAATCGCGAATTTATGTGGGAAAGATGATCGTGTATGTTGAATTTTTTTCGAGAGTCTTTTTAAGTGAAATCGAAGTATCGATTAATCGGTACGAGCTCACGAGTTCCTCGTAACAATTAAATTAAAGGATTTTTTTACTCCGCAAAGATGGTCCGCAGAGATTTCTCTTTCGGTCGCGAGCATATGATACATTTACTGGAAAACTTTTAATATAATTGCACGATTGCGAAGTAATGTGCAAGCTATCGCATTTAGTCTCTGACCTAACTCTTGAATATTATCGAAGAGAGAAATAACACAACAGGAATATGTTTTTCAAAACGAAAAAAAGGATCAGAGAAACGAGAATCATTTAAATAATAACACGCATACGACTGAGGCAATTCTGCTGTCTTTGCGTCACATGAATTAGCACCTCATTCATATCCACTTCCGATCCAACATATCTCATTTATTGCGAAGACATCGCATTCAGCCGAGCAGAGCGGACTTGAGTCACGCGAGTAAATGGACATAACGTTACATTGTCGTAATTAAGGCCTCTCCGAATTCTTCGAATTTACACGAGCGGAAATTCTCTATACACAAAAATCAATTGGCAGAAACAATTGCCAGTGAATGCGAGTTTTTATTGTGAGTTCACTCGTAATACTTATTCCATACATAGTTGGAGAACATCAGATCGCGTGTAAATTCGAGGATTGTTGCGTACGAGATAAGACGAGGAGACGGTTTTTTCTAGTCAAATAATCGATGCTGTGATTATATCCGTACACATAAAAAAATTGAGGAGAGAGATATTATACGCGTAACTTCTTTTTGTAATCTTCGACGACTTTAGCGCATTATTGTGTAGAAAATCGCGCGACGCTTCAACGCCGTTAAATAGAGTGCCTACATTTGCATTCGACGAGACCGCCTATTTAATACACAGGATTATAATATTCGACGTCGAATTTTCAATCAACACAAATTGATGATGTAGCTGCCTCATATGGGAAGGCTTGTCGTTATTTTCACGCGTATTATTACACATAATATTTGCACATTCGAGCCATGTGTTTTTCCAGGATACGATAAAGCGAACAACAAGATTTACACAGGATATATATAGAGTAAATCTCTGTCTCTTCTTCCTTCTCTTCTTTTCCCTTCTCTCCTCCCTTTCTCTTTCTCTCTCTCTCTCTCTTTCTTCACCAAATATTATTTATTAGTTTTTTACAAACGCGTATTATAGATCTAACACGTGACTGAACTCCAAAATGTTCGGCCTAGCTTAAGTTGTATCTATAGATGTGTAACCCTCTCTCTTCTCTCTCTTTCTCTCGTTTTGTTTCGCTACAATTTTTTCTCTTTATCGATGTAGCATTAAAACTGTGCTTTAAACAATGCTATATGTAAATTTTACGACTGAGTATATTATAAGGAGATTCTATATATACATATATATATTGCATCTGATTGGAACGATTTTTCTTGTATGAATGACATAATACATATTGTTAATTCAGTTCTTGCCTTAGTGCTAACGATAATTCTGTATATGTGCAATGTAATTTTGTTACCAAATACATTAACGATTATCGAGACTATTTGTAAATAAAGACGAAATATTATGCGTATAAAAATGCTAAAATGCGATTTAAATTTTTGTAAACCCTATATATTTATTTAAAATAATTATTTAAACCCAATATTTTTATTTGATTATATATAACTATGTGTATATAACTAAATTTTTATATTTTATCTTTGCGACTGCTTCTTCCATTTTTTTTTTTAGTGTTTACTTGTTTATTTTGTTTGATTTTGGTCTTTGATTTCTTTTTTATTTATTTCTTACTGTTTCTACTGTTATTTACCAAGAGGGCGTTAGCGAATACTCGATTTGTCAGCTGTATGCTAAATGATATGATTGGGTTGTGTTCCGCTTTATTTAGTAGTGAAAATTTATAGTTCACGTGACAAATATTATAGATTTCTAGTACTGGCAATAAATTTCGGAACGCAGCTCCGATTTGATCTACAAGTCGATCTATTTGTCACTGATGTCACTTTGTTTAGTCATTGTTTATCAGTTGTTTTCGAATTAATAGCATATATATGAGTTTGCAGATATATATTTGATTATTTCACTAAAGTTATAACATTTGTGATATTAATAAACACAACGCTCCAGGTAAATAGATAAATTATTTTGGTTAATGTTATAATTATCAAGATTTAGAATGTGATTAGCATATGTGATTCATAATCTTATCTCGATATGACAACTGTTTTATACACAATTAACGCAATACCATATAAGTTTGCTTATTCTATGTAATATTACGATAAGGTTTTAATTATTTTTTCTAGGAAAAAATGCGTCTTTGTGCAAACAGTATTTCAGGTGCTGTAAATAACGTGTTCCAAGGCAAAGAACCATGGCAAATAGTAGCTATGACAAGTACTGCTACATTAGCTGCAGTGTGGCTTTGGAATTTTGTATTTCAGGATGAAAGTGAGAGCATTACAGAGTATACATAGATATATTATATTTTTATTCTCTGTCTTACAAAGACAGAGAAAAAGAAAGATAAGAAAAGTATGATATTATATTGAGATGAGAACATAATTATATATTGAAAACAAGAATAAAGTCTAATAATGAAAGACCAAAGAAAGAATCTATAATGAATAATTGAGGTTATTCTTCTCTGACATGTAGTATGTCTTTATAATACATATATATGTTACATATAGGTCTTTTACAACGTGGAAAGAAACAGCTGTTCAAGTTGGCACGTTATATCCCTTCTATACGGGATAAAATAAATGACGAATTAACTCATATTAATAAAACTTTTGAAAAGGATGTGTTACGTAGATTGCAAGATACTCCATTTATTGTCCATCTCCCTAAGGATGGATTACAGAATGAACAAATATTGGAGTTGGTAAAAGAAGCTGTTTATCTTGGTAAGATTAATTAAAATAGTAAATTTAATAATCACAATTGTAGTTCTGTTTAATATTTGAGCAATAACGTTTTTTGTTCTCTAGGTGACTATAATTGGAGAGAAGGTCGTGTGTCTGGTGCAGTTTATAGAACTGAGGATGAACTGATAGATTTGATGGGAAAGGTATATGCAATTGCATCATACAGCAATCCATTGCACCCAGACATTTTTCCAGGTGTTTGCAAAATGGAGGCAGAAGTAGTTAGAATAGCCTGTGACTTGTTTCATGGAGATGAAGAAACTTGTGGAACTGCAAGTAGCTCTTATGTTATTTTCACAATGTGTCTGAATTAGACATAGAAGTCATCCAATCCAACAGTCGTTTCAATAAACATTTTAGATGACTACAGGAGGTACGGAATCAATACTATTAGCATGCAAAGCATACAGAGACTATGCTCGTGAAGTTAAAGGCATCAAAAAACCGGAGATAGTGATGCCGGTTACTGCTCATGCAGCTTTTGATAAAGCCGGACAATATTTGAATATAAAAATTTGCCTTGTACCTGTAGATCCGCAAAGTTTAACGGTCTCGATTGAAGCAATGAAAAAAGCAATTACACGAAACACAATAATGGTGAGGCTTGACACGGTGCGATTGCACAAATCCAGACTTCATGCTTTATGCTCAAGTGCAACATTTCTAATAGTTAGTAGGCTCCGCACCCAACTTTCCTTATGGCACAATGGACAACATTGAAGCAATTTCTAAATTAGGTACTTCGTACGATATACCTGTTCACGTAGATGCGTGTCTGGGCGGTTTCTTAGCCTGTTTTATGAACAATGCTGGGTATTACATGGAACCCTTTGACTTCAGACTTCCAGGTGTGACGAGCATATCCGCTGATACTCACAAGGTATTTGTCTGTACTAAATCGATACGCGATGTAAAAGTTAAAGCGCACATATATACATATGATTTTTTTCAGTATGGATATGCTCCAAAAGGATCCTCATTGATATTGTATAGACACAAAAAATATCGGCATCACCAGTACACGATAAGCACGGATTGGCCAGGTGGTATTTACGGCTCTCCGACTGTAAATGGTTCTCGTGCCGGTGGCATTATAGCCGCTTGTTGGGCGACATTAATGTATTTTGGTCTGAACAGATACGTAGAGTCCACTAAGGACATAATCGAAACTACGAAATATATTGAGAAAAAGTATGTATTTAAAGTAATATTTCTGGATTGAAGGATATCAATATTGTTTTCCTTAAACTTGTAGGTTGAGAGGAATGAATGGAATTTTCATATTTGGTAAGCCAGCAACATCTGTCATCGCAATTGGATCCAAAGACTTTCACATCTACAGACTTTCTGAAGCTCTCAGTGCGAGAGGAAAGTGGAACTTGAACACGCTGCAATTCCCATGCGGTATACACATATGCGTCACGCACGTGCATACAAATCCAGGGGTTGCCGATCAATTTGTGGAAGATGTAAGGCTTGAATTAGAAACGATTCTGAAAACTCCGGATATTCCGGTGGAAGGAAAGGTAGAAATCGCAAAATTGAGAAGCTAAATCTTTAAATAGATGCTTGTGTGAAAATCACTTTGTATGAAATAATCGTGTTTTTCAGCTCGCAGTATATGGAATGAGTCAAAGCATTCCAGACAGAAGCGTCGTCGGTCAGTTCACGAGATGCTTTTTGGATTCAATGTATTACACCAAAAACGAGAACAACTCATAGTTTTATAACTTTGTAAAATACAAACACTAATAACATTCTTATACTTAATTTTCTTATAATATAAAATGCATATTTCTTAACACAATAGAAACGATTGAGCTTAAAACAGATGAAAGACTGATTGCATATACTTTTTAATTAC
This sequence comes from Pseudomyrmex cubaensis, assembly GCA_014825685.1. Taxonomy (NCBI): domain Eukaryota; kingdom Metazoa; phylum Arthropoda; class Insecta; order Hymenoptera; family Formicidae; genus Pseudomyrmex; species Pseudomyrmex cubaensis. Next base: position 66,786 of record QVOA01019383.1, on the reverse strand, counting down.
AATTTCCATATCAATATACAATATTTTATATACAGGAAAACTATAAATAGACATACATATGTAGTAATAAACATTTTCGAAATTTATACAAGTGCCATGAAAGTATTATGCATTTTATATTAATATTTGAAATAAATAAGAGGGAAGCTGCCATAAAAAATGTATTAAAAATTATATTTTACTAGTATATTATCTACTGGTGTCGGTAAATTCCAAAGTACAATTATTTTTCGAAATAAATAATGTATACTTTTTCAAATTATAGTATTTTTTATTCTTTTCAAGTCCTGTGCTTTTTATTTCTGTGTGTTTATAGTTTATTACAAATGTATTTTAAACATTTATTTCATATACCCTGTGCGTAGAATAAAAGCTCAAACTTTTTTTCAATTCTTGTGTTCTGCAAAATCTCTGCAATACGCTAAAATAATTATTTTTATGTGTTTCTTAATCTAATTTTCTATTTAAACTTGCATTTTCTATCTTAATCTACCTTCTTAGTCAAATTGCATTAAGAAAATTGCTACCGTTTGAGAAGACCACACGTAATTACGTAGAAAGAATGAAGAGAAAGGAAATAAAAAAAGAACAAGCCGAGTTAAATTATATCCAAGTCTCAATGAATCTTTCGAGGAATTAATTGGTTATATATAGCGTATGACTGTATAAGTAATGCGTTTCGAAAATACCTTCGCTTCTTCCATTTAAAAATTCCTCTAATTAATATCAGATTGAAGTTTACTTCAATAACGATTTTAATACAAAATTTTATCCGGGTTTATAATTTTGCTATATATTCGATCACGTAACGCGACAAAACTTAAATAAACAGGACAATGCACTAGTTTCCTCTATTGAGTACATACTTGAGCGACATCAATATGCTTTGGTATGAAAGATATTTTATCGTATGCGTGAAAATAGTTATGAGGTCAAATACCGACGTGATCTCGCCAGATATCGCTATCATTTATATGAGTTCTCGTCATCTTCTCTCTATATAAAATAAAACCTCGATCACATCTAAATTTTCACGCGGCAACGACAAACGCAAACGCATTTTAATGAGAAAAATTAATTTTTACATAAGATATCCAAATTAAACATCATTATTATTTGTTACACAATAATCTCATTGTCATATAAATACACGTATATCGATAATAAGATAAAAACACACAAAAAATATAACATTTTCGGATCAAAGTTAGTTTTTCGTTTACATGTTATTTCGTTTATGGCGTTTATTTATGTTACATAAAGACAACAAAAATACGCAACTTTCTCGCTAATTTTGTTTCATCTCGAAATAACAGTTTTTTGTTTCGCAAAATCGGACACTAATTAACACCTTCATTCTGACGTCTGGACATCTAAAATAACACAATCTATCTACCTCCTACATGTAACTTCGATCCGAGTGAAAATAAGAGAAGAAAAAGTATTATGGGTCGCTGATACGTCACATCACGGGATGGTGACAAAATATTTTTCTTACGCGTCTTGATTCGCGAATCAGAATCAGATTCACGGATGCTCCAAATAAATAACGAAGTATGTAATTGATTCCATTAAAATAAGTTTAGCGTGAAAAATTCATGTTTTAATGTTCTTAGCATCTGCGTGATGTCTCGTATATCTACATAGATATTTTGTTGATTTTTCTTGACTTATGCTAAAGTCAAAGACTTATGCTAAATAAAAAGCAAGAGAAGATTGCACAATTATTGAAAAAAATAATTTTATTTAATTAAGCTTTTGTTTTCTAAAACTTATTTCAGAGAATTATTATCTGTTAAAGAATTATTACCTGTATCCAATCTGGATCGTAATAAATCATTCTCAGATGTAATACTGAAATAACAGTTCCGTAAAAATCCGACCGGATTCGAACCCGGGATCCAAACTCGAGACTTCCACTCGCAGCCCTTGCATTCAGGCCGCAAGACCAGTGGGCCGGTCCAATATGTATATATTTCATAAGATAATTTATGTCACAAAGACGAATATTACACGATTTACTAATTTTATTAAATTTGATGTTTTTGTATTAAATTGCATGTAAATTTTATTTTTAATTGCATATTAGACATATTATTCAAAAACACGAATAATTATTCGTGCATTTCCACTTTTCTTTTTGGAAAAAAACCAATTCGTCGTATTTCAATATTACGTCTGCTCTGTAATTGAGTGAACATTCATTCGGTCAAAGCGACAATTGAAAGCGCTGTGTGCATAAGTAATTGAAATATTTCAATCATTGAGTCTCGGCAACGTCAACTTACCGCTTTAATCGCGATCGTATTTTTTTTTCGTTAATTTGATTATTTGTGTAATTAAAATAATATACAACTGAAACACATTGAAAAATTCCACGCAATACACAATTAGTTCCATGAGATTTATTTCGTTACGTACAACCTGTCATTTAAGTTACTTGTATTTAAAAAAAAACTAGACAGAGAAAACAACGTATACGTATTTAGTGCGTTGCGTATGACAGGCAAAAACAAAATGCATGAAATAGTATCGGGGATAAGAGAGGAGAGAAAAAAATAAGAGACATATGTAAATATAAAAATATCTCTTTTATTTGAGATCTGTATTGAAACAATTTTATTTGATATAATTTAAAATGTTTTCTCTTTTTTCTCTTTGCTCTTTTTATATACTAATATCCTAAAATAATAAATAATTATATACTTAGGAAAACTTTTCCTAATTACTCAGTAAATACCTAACGAATTTTCTCAATAAATTAGAACACGTGTATATGGTAGTAGCGATAAAAATAGCTTGACAAAATCTTGAATTTCTAAAAATCCTAATTTTACAAATCGGGTTCTTTGCGCGAAATGAAGATACAAGCGATCCGTAGCACCAATCGTACGTGAAGTTCTCGAGGAAGTTGCAAAACAAAAACACTTACAGATTTAAGTTAATGCTAAATGTCCGGTGACTAAAATTGCAGGACATTGGGGAAGCCACACATCGTATCTCTCTTTACTGTTTCTATTAGATAATGGATCAATAAATTGTATGTTCTACTGTTCTCTCTTTCTCTCTCTCTCTTCTCTATGTGGCACGACTACAATACAATATTCGACGGAAATGTATTCTGTTGTATAAGTAATCCTATTATTTGATTTAGTTGAACAAGTTGTGCGCGTGTGTGTGTATATATGTAAAGAATAAACATATGTATAGAATATTGTAATAATAATATTTTAAAACCTTTGTTTATTTAATTAACAAATATTTTCGCAACCTGTAATATATTGCTCGACTCTCGCCTCCGTTCTATTCTAAATATACGCGTATGTGTGCCACAGCGAAAATTATATTAAAACCTGTGCTTATTGCATAAATTAATGAATAGTTACAAAATGTTGTCTGTTTCGTGTTGTTACTGTCAGGTCGTGTATATTTTTACTTGCCAGAATCTATTATCGAACTTTATTGCAACCGAATTTCAACTGATATTTCAGAAAACATTTGACAATTCTTTCACACAATGACAATAACGTTAATTTGAAATGTTAACTTCAAATTTAATCTATATAAATATCAGGCTTTCACATATTTGTTCGCGTAATGATATAGCACAAAGCAAAAACATTACTTTAAAGAAAATTCTCTATATATTTTTTTTCCTATAATAAATCTATTAGACACATCCTGCCTTATATCGCGTTAGTGAGTTATGGCCAGCACTTTTTCTCGATTACGTGAGCGTTTGAAGACAATATTTCTCTTTGTGTCAGTCTCTATACAGGCGAGTCAATTTTTTGGAAAATATGATCGCATCAATATATTGTACTACATATCTAATAACGCCGAGCTCGTTGTTTACGAGTACGTTTGCGTTTTGAAATATTAACACTCGATTTAAAAGAAAAAAAATAAGAAGTCTACTTTTTGAAAAAGTTTGCAGCTTCGAGCTCACAGAAAGTCGCAAATATGCTCGCATATAAAAAAAAATAAAAAATAAAAAATACGAATAATAAATTACAAGTCATTATTTCGTCGAGTGATAAAAACATTAAGAAATATCTTATTTATCTCGAAGCACAGGAAGGAACGGTTTATCATGTAGACGAGCGAAACAACTTCGGGAGATAAAAATTGTTGACTGAAAGATTGATATCCCGCAGCGGCCAAAAAGCGGCTAAAACACACACACACGTTCAATCGACAACCTCGAGATTGGATTCGGATATGAAATAGACTGCGGCAGCTACAAGAAACAAAGTCGTGCATATATATATACACATACACGATTTTGCATCGTAAGCAATCACAGACGACTTGCTGTTACATTCACCAATGTGTAAAAATTACTGTTGTACGTTAAAGATTAAAACTTCTACTGGCAAATTTTTACGCAGAAGAAAAAAACGCGTTTTTTTTGCGTGCGCAATATTTTAAACGTAAAGTCTACTGGATGTAAAAAATAGAAAGAGATTTGTATCGTACCAGATATACTTGAAATTCCATGAATGAGTTACGTGTTGATTGATTTTTGAAGCTTTCGGTTGTAAATAAAAAATTGTGTTACGATTTTTCGGCCGCATAAAAATGGCTTCTGAAAAACATTTGGCGGGACGAAAACCCTTCGACTCCCATTTGCAGGTTTGGCAATGGGCCGCTATAGGTCGGACGTCTGGAGTACGCGCGCTGGCAGCGTCGCGAAGCGAGTGCCGCTAGACAGCCGGCCAGTATCGTGGAAGCGCGCGGCCCGTTGCGATCGTCTGATCTTTATAAAATTCTGTCGCACCCCCGTTCCATCTAGGACTTACATATGTCGCGCGCACGCACACGTTCGCCGGGATAGTTTCAAGAATATCGACGTTTTCCCCGTACCGATCTCCCGGTGAGTTTTCAATTGCTTTTCAAAAGTGTCTTGCGTGCGCGGCGAGAGACGAGAGAACGCGCCGTGCTTTTTCTTCGATCTATATACACGAGTGCGAAGTAGAGAACAGTAAAGCGCGATATCAGTAGTTGCGCCGCGCATTGTAAAATCCTTCAATTTAGCTCTCAACGGTGTCGGGTCAGTGTCCATTACAAACGGCAGCACTTAGAGAGCACTCGTCGCGGAAGTCTTCATCGTTTACGCGAACAACACCGGTCTGCGTTATACGGCGCGGTCGGAAGGGCTGCGTTTAACGAATGGCGATAAAAAGCGCGCGAGAAAAGCGGCGGGTTTCAATATAATGACAAGTTTTATAGTCATGCTGTATTCTCTCTCGTATATACAGATGCTCTCGTCTATATTTTCTCATCACGCGAAAGAGCAAAATTGTAAGAAATATTCCGTGCAATAAATGTCTCTCAGGAAGTGATATACCTCGCGCGCGCAATATTCGATCCTGCGGGATACATACGCGATTCTTGGCAATGTCGAAAAGTAGCGATCGTTATCATTTTTGCCAATATCTTAAAGCAATATCGTCATTCACATTCTGTACATTTTAGCGGTACGTCTGTCTATATTTTGAAATTCAACAGAATTAATAAGAAGTCGTTATGTCGTGTGTGCCGAGAAAACTGTTAAAATAAACTGTTAAAAGTTTGGAAAAAATCAAAGTCGTTCTCTCTTTGCGAATCAAATACTCTGTTATAAATCGAGCAAGTATATGTAAAACCACCGCAAGTTTTAATTGAATAAATATAATTTTGAAATAAAACACAGATACAACTGGAATAAAATTATGAAACTGCAAATTCGAGCTACAAATTGCGGACGACTTAATTTTTCTAATTACTTGCGCAACAGTTACACATCTCTTTAGCGCGACTTGTTTTCCAAACGCGAAAAATAACTTATTTGGTTAACAAACATCGCACGTTTGAGGCAGAAGCCAGAGTTGTTAATGCTACTTAGACATACCGAAAACTTTTTAATGCGCGTCATTGCGCACTGGCCGTTGGGTACAAAACTTTGTGAAACTCAGTTCGGACTAATAGCGAATTATCATATAAGACATTTTTTTTTTTTACACGCGTCTTTATATTTGCGTCAAAATGGAGTTCGCGCTATAAATCTTACCGGCGGCTTACTCTCGTATTACTCGTGACCACGGTAATCATCATGAAGCAACTGCCGTCATCGTCGTCGTCGTCGCGGTCTTTCAATTAGCAAGAATAATAAATATACAATGATACCCGATAACCGTCGCACCTGCGAAACCGAGCCCCTGAAAATCACGCGATCCAGCAAAAACGGCGCGACACACGTCGGTTTTGTAACGAAAATTGACAGCGCGTAATACAGAGGCGAGGATTTTGAGAACGCAATGCAATGCACGACACGGTAATTATCCAATTGACGATCGGCACTCAAGCGTGCATGCGTTACAAGCATTTAATAACACATTTCTGGTCGAATGTAGTTATATTTTAATTGTCAACACATGTATATAGCTGAATCGCGCGCGCGAGAACTTGCAATAGAGAGGAGCGCGTTACTCGTTAAAATCGACTCTCCGCGCGGTGCTTCCGAGATTAAAATCGATACGTTTTTAATATCTCTGTCATTGTTGTAACACCGCTGTATCGACAGATACGAATTGATCCCGAACTCTGGTGAAAGTTTTAAAAGCTTCGTACGCGCGCGCAGGATTATACTTATCGATTGTGCGAGTAGATTTTATCTGAAACAACACGTACGACTCAATAGTGTCAATAACAATGCAAAATGAATGCTAAACTCGAATGCGATATCGAACATTTCGTAACGAACTGCTCCGCGCTACAATTTTTCAAGAGAAATAAATAACAGTTGAAAAAGGTAGCACGTTATCGCGCGCGTGTTTCAAACTAGCCGGAAAAGGATATTAACTTCCTGAAAGTAGTATTCTCCAGATTAGATATCGCGTATCTCACATGTATCTAATTGCATTCTCTTTGAATTGCGTGTGACGTGCAAAAAATACTTGCAAATATTTTAATAACAGAAAATTGACGTGTACATCGCGACGAACTCTTTTCATCCCTTAAATAGAATATATCGAAAAATCTTGTAACTCGAAAGTAATTGGACTTTATGACAAGATATTTTATCGCCGCTTTGAAAGAAACACGATGTAATCACATTTAAAGAAGACGCAATCTTATTACAAACACTACGACGTTGTAGAAAAATCGTAAAAAGAAAAAATTATATTAAAACACGACATTCGTATCAAGATTCGTATCACTCTCTTCCTAGTGTGCTTTGTCAAATTCTTTAGAAAAAAATCGATGTATCCAGCTGTTACTGTTAATACAAGCTCGGTTCACGCGAGATCACACTATATTTATTGCAGTAGTAGGATATCTTCAGGAGCTATTCTCGTAAATTCTAGAAGACTTAAAAATACTTGTTCAAGCCGCGCTATAAATATGGATTGCCGCGAATGTGCTACTCTCGTATCCGCTTTAACGCACTGAACTATGAAAGCTATGAAGTATAAACAATAGAAATAGATTCAAAGTTCTTCATAGCAGATTTCGTCAAAAGACACTTGAAATTTCGACGAAGCATCGAAGTCGATTTTTGTTCGAATATAGGAACACCACAGACAGGTATTAATTAGATATTACAGGTATTAATTAAATATTAAAAGAGAATATATGTGAAGAGAAAGAGAGAAAGAAAGAGACACTGAATTTGACTCTATTTAATTAATCTATTCGCTACATTTCGTGTAAGATATTATTTCGTGCGAAATTATCGCAAGTAACAAGAAATGTTGAATTTTTGCCATGCAGTTTCGTTCTCGGATAATACGTTTTCGTTAACAACGAGAAACGCCCACAGATAGCGCGAAGTGTGATCAAAATAGTTTACCGTGATGCAGTTAAATATCGCAAGGTAATGCCCGAGGTATGCATCGGCACGAACGCACGAAACCGGAAAAGAGCCAGGGGGATGGGGACGTGACGTGATTATAAGCGCGAATCTCAGGGCGGGCAGAGTGTACTGTTATGGTGTGTACCAGGAAATAATAGCCACTATATCCGCGCGCCGATATATAATTCTTACAGACCAGCTTCCGGTCACGTTTTCCGTAAAACCGTTTAATGTCGGGAACAAGCATACCGCGCGTGTATATTCTTGCCGAAGATGCGCGGGCAGGCAGGCACTCGAAAAAGGTCATGAAATTTCGCATTCAACTATGAACCGCGCGCGCGGCGATGATTGGCGTAAACTTCGGTGTCCGCGCGCCGACGTTGACAAGCGCGCAGCTCGCTGCTGATAGCTCGTTGAGCCGTAAAAAAAGGGACGCTTTCAATGAGAGATCAATGCGACATCCGTGCCATCATCCTACGCAAATCGCGCTGTTACATGATCAAACCTCCTGCCCACTCGCGCCAATACGATTTTAAATTACGCGGTACTCGTCAATTCAAAGAGATTCCCCCGGTTTGACGAAACAATTTCAACGATTGACACAGTTCGATTGGAATATTGAATTGATATTTTTTAAAATTAAGTTTTAGTATCAAATAAAATGTTCACCTAGAAAGAATAAAAGAAAGAGTATGTGTGTGTGATATGAGAGAAAGATTTCGTCATCGTGTGCATGAAAATGAATGCAAAAACACATCTTGTTTTAATAGTGAATTATAAAATTTTGAACAACAAGACTTAATTACGTGAGAAGAAAAATAAATAGCTTTTAAAATTGTTTCTCGTTTTAAAATTATAACGCCCATCCGATAACTTAAAAAATCCACTTAAGTCACGTAAACTGAAAGTTTCTACATTGGAAAACTGTTTTATAAAACTTCGCAGTCAGTCGCAACAAATGTATCACGGCGAGCGAGGAACTTCGTTACAACCACGGCGCGTTCTACAAAAAAACAATTAAACGAATTATACTCTTCTTGATTGCACAATTTTCAAATAAGAAGCATAAAGAGAATGATTATTTTCTAAAAATATAGCACGAATTACATAATAGGTATATTGTTTTTATCGATACAACATTTAGCGCAACTGCGCGTGTATTGTTCTCAATTTTATTTCACTCTAATTCGTTGCGTTCTAAATCTCTTGAAAGCTTTTCTTGATTGAACAAACAGATCGTTTTACAGAAGAGCTATCAAAGATAAGAGGGAAGTAAACATTACGTCACTATAATTCGGCTACTTGCAGTAAAATAAAAAAAGAAGGAAGAAATATCTAGTTAGGACAGAAAAGCTTTCGAATGTCACGCATAGAAGACTGTCGCTCTGCCTTTACTACGCTATGACGCAACTGCGCAATATCAGAAAACCGGGACACGCTAAAAACATACCAAAAGCAAACGGCAGTAACATCGAAATGGAATAGCAAAGCAGTTGTTTATGACTCATTTCACGTTAAGTTGTGAATTTCTAAGACGGTCTGAATTCCTTAATGTAATTAACACACGTTACAGCGTACTGTCTTGAAATTTGTTTTCCGTCGATAATTAAAGCGACCGTTATTTTTTGCAAAAATATAACGAACGAAATAAATTTCATGCAAGTGTAATATTGAATAAATATTTTATCAACGTGCGAGCGGAAATATCATTGAGCCTGTGAATATTATAACAACCTTTGTTCCGCGAAAAATCTTTTTCATTGAGATACAACGCGATTAAATCGGCCGCTGTGGTCTATCTGGTTTCAAGATGCATTAGACCTGCATGCAAATCGAAACAACATTAAAACCCGATACTATCCGATGGCAGATTCTGCTGCCGCATATGCAGCGACAAAAGTAAACACTGTCGATATATCCGCTGATACAAAGTTATATTGCAATCAAGATTTTGCATCTGAACGGGATAAATTATACGTTCCATTCGTTACACGAGGTTTGTGTCTGACCCGCCGCGGACTGATTCACTTGGGCTCAGATGTTTCCGTATAAATTCTGCATTATACCACTGACTTCATTAAATGTAGTTTCTCCTCTTCCTGTTCCTCTTTCAAAAACGCAAAACTGCGTCTCGGTTTAAGGATCGTATTTTAAATACGTTTCGATTCTCGACGACGATTGTGCTATCAATTACAAAACGGAAAAACAATGTCTCAATGACGGACAAACATAATCGGAACGCGATAATTCGATGAATCTTCGCGATCCAAAAGAATGCGCGATAACGACGTAAACTGATTGATTTTGTCGATCAGCTGGAATGAGGGAAAGCAACTTTTGTACGAGATAAGAATTGTGGATGATAAATTAAAATCGGTGTCGTTGACTTTGCGACGTGAGAGCGAATCAACTCGCGCGTGCAGTGACACAATTATTAATTTCTTCCTTTCCTAACAATACGGTAATGTTTGCCACCGCGAGTGACGTGACCATAGCTCTCTTTTTCTCATAAATTTCGCATGATTTATTATGAGCGCGGATTTACGTGTGTGCGATAAAAACATTTCATGTTTGAACTGCATGAATAATCGACTAGAGACGACAATGTTGAGAATTGCAACAAAAAATTGAGATAGGAGAGAAAAAAAAAATGAAGCGGGAGAGGAATCGTTTACGAAGCGCGCACTGATCAACGTGAAAAGAAGCAATCTCATCGAAATCAATTTGCGGTAATAAAAAAAAAAAGTACATTGTATACAACGGACGCTGAGAAAAATTCTTCGTCGAGACACGCTTTTGTCGAAAAGAACTTTCTCTGTTAACGTTCTTCAATTCTCTCATTGATACAAGAACTTCTAACGCGGGACATAACAATTATAATTATACCTCGCACAGGTATCTCTCATAAAAGTTTCGTCTTCATTGCGTGTCACTGAGCGCAAACGCGGCGCAATATACTTTTACGGCGTCGAGAAATAAAAGCAATGGAACGAACTTTTTAGCATTTTCGTGCTAACATTGACCTAGTGCTGCGCACGACATGATTAATTGTGAGTTTACAACCGGAAAGTTAAATTGATACGTGCGTCGCAAGACGTTTTAATTTATAACGATTCTTTGACATGCTCGAACTCATCTTCGGCTTTTTGATCTACTAAAGTATTTAGTTATTAAAGATCTAAAAATCTTCGATTATAATTGATGACCGTCAGAGTCGATGTGTTACAATTGTTCATTTTCCTGTACATTTATGTATTGTGGTTTCATTAAGATTCCACGGTGTAACAGACGAGAAGATATATTCGAAGGATTTTAACATAAAATACACGTTTAATTCGCATTCACATTCGTTCTCATTACTTTGAATTTTATCGCCTACTTTTTATGCAAGTTTGAGAGATGTAACCTTTTGTACATACCAATTTTCTAATCGCGCATAAAACATCTTGGACTGTATTTCACGCAAAATTGCTTACTTTTTGCGAATTTAAAAAAAGAAGGTAATAAAGTCCCTTACATTTTCCCCGCTGGGAAAATCAATGAACAAGCACGAAATTTTATTTTTTCTCGCGATAAAAGGTTACATTTGTTCTCACCGAATTCCCATCGGAATGTGTGTATTTCGAAAGGTTTTACCGTACCTCGACAGAAAATATTGAACACCCTTTCCACGACGGAAAGCGAAAATTGAATCCAGCGATATATTAGTCGCCGGTCCCGCGACGGAAACTTCAAGTTCGCACAAATCGCTCGCATGTGTCGATATTTGAGTGGCTTTACACGACTCTTTTCTGATTTCTGAATGTACAGCAAATCGTCGATTAAACGCGAACGACGTCGTCAACTTTAATGACACGTGTTTTGCATTCGACAACAAGTCGTCGATGGGATATTGGCACGTCGATAAAGCTCGAAGACGATCGCAATAAATACAGCGTCCAACGATGGCGAGCGATGTGTGACGAGCCACGTTTCCTCTTTCCGACACGATTAAAAACGGCGAATTGCCGAAATTATCGTACACATATTAATAGATACGCGAGTCTCTCTTCAGAGGGTTGGCCGGGTGTATACGCGTATACGTGTTCGAGGCGCACGGAAGTTTGACGAAGGTCGAGCGATGGATAGTAATAAATCTTATTATCCCGGCTAATATATCGTGCAGTTCGTGTGCCGCGAACTTTGCCCGAGGCGCAAGGTATATATTTACGTTAGAGACAGGTACATATTTATGAGTGTGGTTATATCTGACGTCAACGTATCGTGGATAGTGCGGGATTGGCTTTAAATTAGGGTAATCATCGCCAAGTCAGTTAGTCATGGATGAAGTAACATGTTATTTGGCTTGTCGTGGACATTAATTGGAGATGATTCACGACGTATTTGTCGAAAATACATATGTTGCATACAACGTTGTTACATCGCGCGTACAGCGCGATATATATTTTTATCGAAAACTTGAATTCGAGACATTGAATTTCATAAACATATTTGATAACGCTTTTATCTAAAACTTCATAGCATGTTGTTATTTATTTTACTTTCGAAAGATTTAATTTCGAACATATGATACGAATCGTCGGTAAATATCTTTGATAAAAATCAGAAACGATTACATTAGAGTTTTCTCGCAAAGCTCCGCCTATGTAGGATTTTGGCAATAATAAATCTCATTATTCGTGAGAGATATGCGCGTGTGCGAGACTTGTCACCGACTTATCGGCCTAAAACACAGATTTATGATGCTTCTGAGGCTACATTTCTGCAGCACGTTTACAGCCGCGCGCGTAATATCGCACATCCGTGTCTGTCTCGAAAATGGAAACCCAAATAGCAAAATCAGTCTTCGTCATTATAATAAACATATATATATCTTTCCTCCAAACAGAGAGAATTAACATTTATCTGTCTGTGTGCGCCTTGCCTATATGTATATATAATAGTTACAATGTTAAATTACTTGATTTCCGAGTTGGGGCAAATATTCAACTAACATACGACATATGGACGCATACATAAACATACATTAATATTTACATTAAAATTAACACTAGATTAATATTAACATTAGAACCAACGTTTGAATGTATATTTAGTTTTACCACATCCGTCAATTTGACGAATATTTGAAAAAAAAAACAGCGAATGTGTTTTCATGTTTTAATTTATTTAAAATAAAAGTTATAATTGAACAAAAACAACATTTAACTCAATAAATCATTCATCTTTAATTAAAGCAAGAAATGTGAAAATTGTCATTTTGACAGGCTTGGTAGTTCTAGTGTTAAGCATAAATGTACGTGTGCTCATATAATCATATTATCAATGATCATATATCAACGTCGAAATAAATAAATTTATAGAATAATCTATCAATGAGATAAAATCTCGTAGTATCCCGCGCAATTCTGTAGCACATGTGAAACTATTAAGTGAAACTTTGACGTCATAAGTGAATTTCACCAAAACTTGATAAGTTTTCGAGTGAGCGAACCGCATCCGTAACCTTATTGCAGCTATTTACTTTTGCTGCACCAAAGTTTCTAGCGATAAACCGATAATTCCGCACACTGCAAACGAGTAGGTTCACACACACTCGATTACGTCAAAGCACTTAATCGGCCGATTAATTCACCTTTTGTAAATTGAATAATAAACACACATTAAACAGGGCAGATCAGGTAAATGTATCATCGGGAAATGACCGCAGTGTGTAATGAGTTTCTGTATGAGCTCATCTCTCAACTCTCTCTCTCTCTCTCTCTCTCTCTCTCTCTTTCTCTCCGCGTAATAATCGCAATTTAGAAAAATCGAATAACTATCTACCTAATTAGAGCCGCTAATAGGTCGCACGCGTTATAATTGCGCTTTAGTGATCAAATTGCGCACGGATACATAGGGTGTCTGAAAAATTTTGACACAGCCGAAATGTAAAAATAAACTGAGTCAATTTGAACAAAAAAGTCATTTACATTTTGCAAAATTTGCAATATTTATTGAGTTATTAATTGATCAATGTGAGCCAATGAGTCAATACATCTTGTGGCAATCAATCTTCATACTTTGGTTGTGTCAAAACTTTCCATACATCCTATATATCGCTTGCAGTGCATACTTGTATATATAATATATTTATTTTATTAAAAAGCAATTAACAATAAGAGCATATGATATGAACATATAATTTGATATATACTATAGCAAATAACAATGATGTAGTCGCAATAATGCGAAGCCATAAGTGACATATGATTCGCATCTAAATCGCGCACGCGAGAGAGAGAGAGAGAGAGAGAAGAAAGAGCGCATTCATTAAAATCAAATTTATTTTTATTAAAGTCCGACGCGACGTTAAATCACGAATTTGATTAGCACGTTTTTTTTTTTTTTTTGAGTTTTTATATTGATCATATTGGTTTTCACAACATCGCGTTTTTCCATCCATTAATTTTTCATTCCGTTCTATTTTTACGCTTCACGTAATAATGATATGTATTTTTTTATTTATGCGTATAAATATTCATCGAAAAAAATACGTAATATATTTTTTGCTCGTTTCCTCCGCCGAAAACCGTATACAATATCGCAAACTTCGAATATGCATAATTAATACGCACGGACGCGCACATTGCGTGAGTTTCATGAAATGTCCAATATTTATACTATACCGATCAATTTACTCGGTTATAAATATACAAAATATAAATTAAAACTTTCTTTATTTAACTTTTGGAAGACATGCCTAAGCGAAGAGACAAGGGCCAGGCATGGGGTCATTTATATTACATGATCACGAGGTTGGAAATCTTTTTCTCTTCGAGGCTCTATTACCGTTCTCGAAATACGGTGTCTTTTAACGACTCGGCGGATCAGATAAAAAGTTACGAATGTCGTAACGTCGTTGCCGCAACATGTGAAGCTTTAGTCCCGTTTTTTTTCGAGATATCGCAGCTAAGTGAAAACTTTACATTTTGATGGCGGAAATTCTTTGTGACAATTTTTCTAAGTGAGATGACGGTGAAAAAAGCGTTCTCGTGTTTGCGCAAACTTTTATTGCGTTGATCTGTCAGATACGCGCCTTCAAACAAAGTTTGTGAGAGAAATTTTGACTTATCCCTGTAAGGATATCCCTCGCGGGTGTTATTTGTATGCAAACTTTGCGAATAGTACAAATTGGCTTTATTTATACAGTGTATCTGAAAAATTTTTGACCACGCCGAAATATGAAGTTAGATTGAGTCAATCTGAAAAGTCATTTGCCGTTTTGCAAGCTTCTGCGTCTCTTTTCCCGGCTTATAATCTTTACCCCGTAAGAAACTTTTCTTAAGAGCATCTATCTAGTTATTTTTGGTTGATAAATTTCGACTCCAAAACATAATAATCTACGTTCAACTATAACTTGCGTCTTCTTTCACCTATAATGTGGATGAGAGTTTTACGAGATTGAGAGAATTCACTTAACTGCGACGGATTCTCGTCTTATTCAAGAACAAAATATAACTTCGCGCAATATTCCTATCCCCCTTTATATGAGGAAAATTCATTTACCTCGCCTCTTATCAAAGTACAACGCAACTTCTTGGTAAAATGTCAAATGCCAATAGTAGCTTGTTACAAGTTGTTACGATAAGTACTTCAACGTGAAAATTGTATTGGAAATGCATTTGACTCAATGCGGTTTCCTTTTGTAATATCATCATTGCGGTGTCACTGAAACTTTTATCTTAAAATTTCGCGTTTATATTTATAAACGCGGTGATGACAATTTAACGCGGAAACTGCGACACAATTGTATAATGAGCTCTTCGTTCAGTTTGCGTCACTATATAATGCAAAACAATCGCTCTTTTATTTATCGATTATTAATATAAATTTCGACCTACATGTGCGCTTTTTCCACGAAGCATCCGCGCGTTCTTTTCATCTCGCGCGTTTGCGATAAAAAAAACTCACTTTTTCTGGTGCTACAATTTCGCGTGTTAATTATTTTCAACGCTGCCAAAATAATAAAAAAGTCGTTGTTCGCCGCTTGCTAATGACGTGCAACGGTGTTTCATTAATTATGACAATTATGCTCGCTTTTGGCTAAGCATCGGGAAATTCTGTCAAAAATAACGTTCTGCATTCTTAAAAAAGATGATTACATAAATTGTAAGTTATTGCGAAAGGTGGCAAAAATGTAAATGGTGCTCTTCTTTCTTTCCCCAACGATTAATTTCTTTGAAATGTTGAGAGAGAGAGAGAGAGAGAGAGAGAGAAAGCGAAAGAGAGAGGAATACATTTGAATACAAGAAATATTGCCGTATATGAAAACTGCGAGATATGCGATTTTTCATGCGTCATTTGTCATTCTACCAATGTCACGAGCCGAATGTACATATGCCGGGAATTCGAAAATGATTAAATATACTTATACATACGTAAAACTAGCCGCGGCGTCTTTACGTTATTTTAAATGATGACTTTTCTGTTCAAATTGATCTATTTTCACACTTTGGTTGTATCAAAATTTTTCAAACACTATGTATATATCTATGTATATATATCAAATATATCTCATTCCGCAATTACCTCTCTTCAAGCTTAATGCGACATGTTAGACGAAGAGTGGCGAGGTGCGCAAGTGTATTCGGAATCAGTGCGATATATACTCCGTATACATCGCCTCGCAACAGAACTGACGTGATTTGCGCTTTAGTTGATTTTAGCCCATGCAAATCAATTGTCCCAAAGCGAATTGTCCCGGTTGAATTTGCTTCTCTCTCTCTCTCTCCCTCCTTCCCTCCCTCTCTCTCTCTCTCTCTATCTATCTATCTATCTATCTCTCTGTCTCTTTCCTTTCCGTCTCTCCACGATAAATCCTATCTGTGTCCAAGAACAGTAACGGTCAAAAGTGGTAAAAAGAACGATGCGGTAACGAAGATCGTAAACCGTATTTACGCCAGACGATATCATCGTTAGATTACGTCGTTCGTTTCGGTGATGCAACGCGCAAATCCGATGCGGGCAAGACGGATGGCGACATCCCGGATTTTATTTATCTCGTATATACGACCGATGAATTCGAACCGTGTATCGGAGCTTGCGACGCCGCAATTTCAATAGCGCGGATTTACCTTTTACACGTTCGAATTTGATGGGCTTACCGCGTTCTCCCAACAAGAATATTAGGTCTTTAAAAAACTATCCCCGAGTTTGCAGTTGCACAGAAAACCAAAAATGTTGCTACAATTCACGCGCTGCTCTCTCCAAAGACGTCCGCGGTGATTATGACCGTCCGAGGTTTTAGGGAATCTTATAAATATTTTACTTTTCTCTCGCGTTATCCTGAAGTAGAGTTGCTATCCGACCTCTTTTTCTCCGGACACTTAATGGCAACCTTACATTCTGACGAATATTTATTGCGATCTGTCTGACACTTTTGTGTCTTCTCCGTAGAAAAAGAAGAGAATAGTCTTAATGCAAAAAAGTAAGAAGAATTGAATACGTAGGAGAAAAAAAGACAGGATAAGAGGATCATCATGGCGGTTTAAGATGAGAGTCAGGTGCTCCTTAAGTAATAGATCGACATAATTAATTACACTATCAAAAAAAAAACTTTTATAGCCAACAAACAGACACATATGTACGTCGCGTTGTTTCTTCAAAGTCATATCAGAGACCGAAAAGTTGCCGGCCTGAAGTCAAACTAATATCCCGAGACAATCTCACTAAAAAGTATCTACTAAGTATAATACGGTACAATGTAATATGAGAATTCCGAGCACAACGCGAATAGCACAACTGTTGTGTACGATAAATTGTTCACAACCGCGCGCCAGTCTGTGTCGTGGATGTTAAAGCAAAGAACAATCTTGGAAGTCTGCGTGTTAACGCGCACCGAGATACGTGATGTACAGCAGTTCGGTGTATCATGTAAATAGTACCATACGCGCGTACGTGTGTAATTTCCACAGAATGTTACGCTCATCATTCGTGACGCTGCTCCGCATCGCGGAAATTCTAGCAATATATGATATATATATGTATATACATATTTTCCCGGGATACATTTCTTCTTCCTTCTTCGGTGACGTTTTTCTCGTGGGACGTGTGTATATACAAGTCACGCTTCTTACGACTCTCGGTAAAAGAATTATGTTCCCTCTCCTCCCTTCTGAGAGAAGCATGAAATTCAATCAGGTATTAAAGACACAAAGTGGTTGCACGCAAATTATCTTTCTATTTTTTCTGACTTTGCGACATAAAACCCGGCGACATAAAACCCGGCGTGGTACCGAAGTTACTCCGTAATATAATTTTTTCCTCATCTTAAACACAATATTTCTTAATCTCTCTTGAGAATATACGCCAGACATCTTCGGTCTGGATAAATTTCCATTTAAAAACTGTATCGCACTTGGCGGATTCTTTGAGGACGCGAAAATATATCGCGATCCCGGCGTTACATTTCGTTAGAAAATCAATTTGCGCCGGGTGAGGTCGGTGTCGACGTCGCGTCGGAACTTTGGTGAGTAAAATGAGCTCTACTTTGCTCGCTCGATGTGACTCTTAAATATGTAAAGGCGCGCGCATGCAACAGTGACATACGTTAAAAGTTGGAAATTGCAAGGATGCCATGGGTTGCCGCGCTGTGTTTAGTCGATAGCCCATCATAGCGGAATTTTAACATATCCTATCCCCGCGCGTCCACCCACGTGTCTTTTCGAAACCCAATAAGTGCCACCGGCTAAAATTGTGCATTTCCCAGTCGAGCGCTGGACAATCTGTCGCTCAAGCGACTCTACCGCTTTTATCCACCTGAATAGTGCGTGCGTATTGCGTATATACGTATTACGCTTCGGATTTGAGCCATCGCACACAAACTTTTTGTTCTTTTGCACTTTAGATTTTAAGCGTAAATTATTATCTCTTACTTGAAAAATGCGCTCATTTGCCTTTACAAATCGACGATCAATCTTGAAGCGAGTCTCGAAGTGAGTCTTTTCTTCGCGAATATTGCCTACGGCAGGAAATTATACTAAATCAAGGGAAACTTTGGGATGAAACTGACGCGAAACGAAATGAGAAAATAGTTCTTCCCGCGTCTGAAACATTTAAACGAGTTTCTCTTTACGCTTTACACTGATAAACGGATTGCCGCGCGCAGGCTCTTCTCGTATTAATATTCCCATTTGGATTCGCGGCACGGTCAAATATTCCCGGTTAAAAAACTAATTTAATATGCGCATTAATATATTCATTTGTGTTGTACGTACATTCGTTTAAAATAATAATTACACACACTTTTGTAAAACAAATCGCATTCCACGATAAATATTAATTACCACAATAATATTACCACTTTCTCTAATCGATCACAGTTCTACACACATGTGTGCAATTTTAATATCGTAGTGTAATTAGCACAACGCACATATTTGCCGTGATCGCTATAATTTATGTATAGTAAATTGCCTTAATGTGCAGCTGCAGCAAACATGCAATTGGACATATTAATCATTCGATCGCGACAGTTGTCTTGGAGAATTAGATGCGATTAATTCCTCATTCTTGTTTCATGAATTTTTTGATTCATTACTCAACCGCGCGCTCGTAATTTTATAAAACATACGCATCGAATATTATGCAAATTTCATTCTCGCGTAAAATAACTGATTTTCAGCGAACACGTTCTTTCGCGCTCTTCGCTAATGTTATTTTCCCCGATAAATAATGTGCAACACTTTGCGAACTTCTCTCGTGATTGCGCATGTAAACTGTATGTCGGTTGTCAGCAGTTTATAATGTAATATCATGTTCCGAACGCGTTAAATTCCTTCAAGTAATTATCCCGTGTGTACGCACACTCGGAAATCTAATTTGTTAGATAATTATTGACTTCGTTCGCTACGTTACTCCGCCTCACGATGATGTACATGCGACCGCGATCTTTCCATGTAACATCCCCTCATCGTCACGTCGATTCCATGCGGTTAGGGTGTGTATGTCAAAATGCTCTGTGTTTAACCACGCGAACGTAGCGTTCCATTCGACGGGTTCTGGGCGAAAATTCCTCGTGTCAACGACAAGGAAAAAATTTGTGGAATCTCGCGAAAATGTTTAAAAGTTCGCGAAGCGAATCCGTTGGAAAAATTTGTGCTTTAATTACTCTGAATGACTTGTAATTTTACCTCTATTGTGTCCCAGCGTATTTGAAAAGCGTCGGACTTATGAGACGTTTGGTTTTTGAGAAACGCTTCTCTTCTATCTTCAATGAGATACGATGCTTGAGTTAAAGTAGAAAATATTAAAAATATTCAATTATAAAATTGCAGAGATTATAAATTATATATTATTAGTGATATATAATTTAATTACGCGGGCAATAAAATAGGTGCTTCTCCGCGCAAACCCGGATATCATCAACAAAAGACGGGGTCAGAACGGCATTGCTTTGTTAAGTGCATTACATGTCAATGTACCGCTGCTGCTGAGACTATAAAAGTATTATAAAATGAAAGATTAATGGACACTGCTGCGAGAGAAACGAGAGAGAATAAATGTCGGAAAATCGATATCAGCATAAAGAGAACTGTCAGTTTCGTTGAAACTTGGCGATAAAGATAGGAAAGATATGGTTCAAGCCGTATAATGTGACAGCCACGTAATGTAACGAACTTGTTGTTAATATTAAACTGTTCTTTCTCGCGCAGTGCGGATTAGAAAGAGTAGAAATATTGCACAACGTTAAAATGTGTAACGTGAAAATTAAGATATAGAATGTATATTATTGCGTGTCACGCAATGCGAGATGTGGTTTAAATAATGTAAAATGAAACGTGACCTCTATCGAACACAAAAGTGAAATACTTCGCCGTGTTACAGTTGTCAGAAAAGAGGGCAGCGTATCGCACTTGTAATTCGTGAACGCGCGAGCGCAATGAAATGTTATATTCACGCAACATATGTCTGTTGTTTTACCTTCACGTCATAGAATGGCATTAGTATAGTTCTCGTTTCGCTCCGGCACTCGAAGATAAATGGTGCCGTGCGCAGATTTCTGTACACCGAATTCCTGTTTCCATTATGCTTTTGACTCGAATTCGATTCAAAGTGGATTGGCATAAAAGTATTTTGCGCGTCAGCTTTATGTATTGACACAATCTCTGCGCAAGAAAATTTACGTTTCCCGCGCACGCAACGTAGCTCGTATAAAAGAACTTTTACGACGCTCGCATTAAATCACGATCAAAGTGAGGTAATATTCTAGATCGTCTTTCACTTCATTCGCGAATTCCATAATATTTTTATATGCGCTATGCACCACGTGTGTGTGTGTGCGTATAAGCAAATATCGTGTCATACATCCGTTACATTTTGATCGATCAAACCTGTCTGGTTATGTTCACGGAACTTTTACACAAAACAAAAAACATACGAAGGTATGCATAAGTGAAATGTTATTGCACATCGAGTTTGACTTGATCCGATCGTCATTCTGTCGGACTGGTCAGGCTTAATCGTATGAATAAAGCCAGTGACGGAAAGCCGGTTTAATTGTCATGTAGACAGTTATCGCTCGTGACGTCTGGCGCTGTCCGGCGATATCAGCGCGTAATTTCGATAAAATCGATTCCCCGATAATTGTCGCGCTACTTCTGCAGATTCAATAAGTGCGCCTATATGATGTAATCAAAGATTGCGCACGCTTTTCATTCCCCCGGATAGAAACGGAATATCCGCCCCGTCTCGAGATATAAAAAGTGTAAAACAATATTCCCGAAAGGGATGAGAGCTTATTTCAATTCTACGTCATGCAGAATTATATTTATAATCGCAATTGGGGACGCGTCAATTCAATCTGTTACAGAAAAATCTGTCAGTTGCAATTGTGAGGCTAAATAATAAACTTGTTGCAAGAGATTTACTGCGACGAATTTATGTAAATGCGCGAAATGGAGATTTCGCGATACAAATCAGACTGAATGATGTTATTTATATGACACACGGTATCGAGTCTATATATTAATTAAAAGCTCGCGGCGAGAAATCGAGCGTTCGTATATAATTGAAATATCAATTGTGTGATGGCAATAAAAATACTTAATATATGAAGATTAATTATATTCAATCAAAAATAATATAATTTATTAGATTTCATCCTTAAAATTCCCTTTTATTTCCCTTGCGATTCTAATACATTTAAAAGTGCGACGTCCAATAATTCTACAATGCATCACGAGAGCGATAAATCCCACCCGGGAGTGGATGTGACCGGCTGATTCCATTCCCGTGAAATGCTAATGCCTTTCACAAGCTTGTTACAGTAAGGCAATCACGATTCCAATATGTGTGAATCTCATGATGAAAATGAGAGATTGCGCGGGATTATACTGTTTATCTCTGTACACAGTAGTGTCTTTTCCTCTCTCTATTCTCAAACAGTTCAAGGAGGAGCGACGTTTTTCGCGTCTGTTCCTTCCTTTTGAAAAAAACCAAGTCGATTTAGCATAAAACGCGAGCGACGCCACGAGTTTGGAAAGTGTGTTATGGTCAAAGTTTAAACGTATTCCGTTAAAGGTTAAACGGTCACAAACGTGCCTGTTTCAAATTTTATTTTAAACAAAAAAAAGCGAACAAGCGAAAGTTTATTCGACGGCATTTTCGACATTTGCGCGATGATAACAACTTTCTTAAAAATATTCGCACCGAAACACGTGAAACATACAACGTAATATCGACACTTGGTCCTGCGGAAGTTGAATATAACCCAGATCGGCGAGCTAAAGTCATTTCGCTAAGTGACGCGGACCTTGCTTTGATCCGTCTGATGGATTAGTTCACATGATGCTTTAATAATATTAAATCGCTAATGCCACTCGGCCACTCATGTGATCTCGTCGGTATCGTATTTTTCTATGTATGGATATCGTACGCGTAATACATACATCTATTACATCGAAACGCATCGAAATATTAACGAACAATAAAGAACGATCCGTTTCACGAGCAAATATATGTTCAGTATTTGTTGGCTTTAATGAGTAAAGGGTGTTTGTCTACAGTTATGCGTTATCAATTTTGCTAATGCCTTAATTTTCACTGATGCTCTCCAATTATTATTCTGACACAGCATTTATTAACGATATTAATGGCTTCAACGAGAAGCACCTTTCTCTCGTGAATCCTTGAATATCGATAGAAGAATTAATGTAACAATTTGATATAATGCGTGAAATTTATTTTCAATAATGGGATACACTTCTAAGTAAATTTTTGCAGCTACAAACTGCCACCACAGAAGAATTCCTGCCAAAATTTCTATTTTAAAAGATTTAAATTCTCACTGCAACAACGTGACGCTCTTTTTATTCCGGAAAAGCTTGTTAGCACTACTGATTTGTTCCAGCAGTTGCGAAACTTTTTCTTCCTTCCTTTTTCTTCGTGCGTAAAAAGAAAGCATCGCTCGTTTAAGAAACTTTCAAGGTTCGCGATTAAAAGCCACTTTGCTTTCTCTTCGCGCCGTGTACTTTCTCGGATTTCTTTGTAATCGTGAACTTTATTGGTTATCCTTTTAATTTTAAAAGTCGTATCAGAGAGAAAGTAATGATTTTAAAAAAATCTACGTTTTTTATGTGTATTTCAACTTTTAAAGAAGTACAGCCACGCCTAACTTCCTGTCTGCAAAACTTTTTGTGTAATAAATTTTCTCGGGGATGAGAAAAAAAATGTGGCTTCTGGTGAAATATAATGATTATAAGAATTTTCCCGTTTCAGATTTAACTGCACGATCAGGAAAATGGTGTCGAATATATGTTTCACGACGGATGAAGAGACCGCGAATAAGAGCGGCATAAAGAAAAAAGTAACGTACATTTTTCTCCGTGTCTTTTCTCGGTGGGAGTTAAAGATCGATCGACTTAACTCCTTCTACCGTTCTTTTTGTCCGTTTTCCTTCCATCGAACCGTTTTGTTCAAGAGAGTTTTTGCTCCACCAGATCCACAAGGTATTGTTCATTAATTTTCGCACTAAAATCTAGCCTTCGAGAGTGTATTGTAATAAACAATATGTGTTTCCGAAATACATACACTTCTAATTGACGCAGTTTAATATATATTTTTATGTAGTTCTCGTCAATAGTGTTTAAATTTTTTGTAAAACTTGTGTTTCGGAATAAATGTAACGTCGACTGTAAATTTCTAGCGGTGTTGACTCGGCAAAGAACGTGCAACGTAATCGACTCATAAACCGGAATGGTTCTTACCTTTTACGATTCTCTCGAGTATTTTCTACCTTCGCCGGATACTCTTTTGCTTGCGATCAGGATCAGTAGACTTTACCTTCGCAAGGGTAACTCGAACTATCGTTGTCTAAGGTCAGGGCGGAAGCTTCCCTCGCGAACACGCTAATTTGCGTTTAGATCCGTCGAAAATGGTCTGTGTGCGATCTTCTTTGTATTCATCAAACATGTCGATTTGCAAAAAACACAACTTCAGCTAGCACCGGATACGCAGTGTCCGGTGATTCACGCTATGGTTATTCATCTTAATTTCGACGGATTAAAACAGCGATAACGTAGTTCATTAGCGATGTTTCCGCACATTAATCATTGCCGACTTTTTATTTCCAACTTCTGCTACTTGTTGTGCAACGCTACACGAATGTTATAAACGCGAGAGAAGATCGACACGACGATAACAAAATATGTTTAATATCGTGCACACACATTACGGGAAAATGTTTATCTTTATTAAAACGATTATTTATATATGATCAATTTATGGGACGGAACGACTGTAGCAAATTTAAGCGAAATATCAAATTTAACATTTCTGAAGTAAATCATTGAAATATATCGATGTAATTTTGCGCGAGATTAGAAGATCAATTACGAAGGTAATCTTTTCGTTATGAATAACGCAAAATATTACCGATATAAGTCATAAACATGAAATATTGTACGTAGTGCTATCGAGGATCGTAATCTCGAAATAGATCCTTCTTTGGAAAGTATTGAGCAGAAATACGACGGAATGACCTCGTCGTTAGATATATTTCAGAGAAGAGATTATCGGCCGTCTTATCTGCCGTAAAAATATTTGTTATTACAGTAATAGGGCATTTAAGATCCTCTTCTCGCGCTTACGAGAGAAGTTTTCATATCCTTGGTATATATATTTTTTAGATTTACTTTATTTCGGGCGTTCTATATATCACACCCTATCCACAGTCGGAACTGAAGTTTCTGATAGACTTGCTTTAGTTCGCAATAAAAATCGCAAAAACTAAAATTATATAACTCGCATATGTTAACTTTTGCTAGATCACTTTCTCTTTTCAGTAGTCGTTCTTTTATTATTCATGGCGGAAAAATTCGCGACTGCTTGGTATCGCGATTAAAGCGAGAACACGCACGAACACATTGATGGAGCGGAGCCGCGATCAATATGAGATTGTTCTTTCCAACACAGCCGATAGGCGGACGAATGATATACTTCCACGAGACGCGAAAGAAACAAGCAACTACGTTTTTAGACGAAATCAAGGCTGTGCTATCACTTTCCAAACACACACGCGCGCGCGCACGTGTGAAAAACTATCCCATTTCGTGGCACATGTGCGAGAAAGAAAAGATCCGCGCGCTGAAGCCTATCAAATTTCTACTTCATAAAACTTTAGCGTGTCTTTCATCGCTGGCACGATAATAACGCGCGGATTTGTCACAACTGATGTTGTACATGAAACTTTAGCCATGCCAAAATCGATGCAGCGAAACACACATCAAAGAATCTGCCGTTGAAAGAGAAAAATGACAAAATGACGCACAGACTGAAACTTTCGAGGAACAAAGAAGCTGTGAGTGGTAACAGCCGCGTAACTACGTGCATTAACGAGAATTCCCAAAGCGTCTATATGGAGAGATGAAGAACTACGCGATTTTGCGGGAGTTTTTGCGAAATGCGTCGTGTGTGATTCAAACTTGCGCCATCAGCGAACAAATTCCGTCACATACACAAAGCTGTTTTCGCGTGGCGTTGGTCGCGACGATTACGAGTTTACTGTTTCGTATAGTTTCCATTCGTTCGCGCTTATTTAGTCGTAAGTTACGGACAATAGCGGGCATAGTAACTTCATTTAAATGTCATTTCCGCTTTGCGGAAAGCACGTGGGATCCGCTATTGGCGCAACATGAATATGCATTGCGGCGAATAAACGGATTTTTACATGAGGGAAGGTAACGTTTCTTGTTGAGTTGTAAATTATGAGCGAATTGCGTCTTGCTGTGAATCGGCATTTTTCTGTCAGTTTTCTACGACAATTTTAATACAAGTGGAATAAGAGAAAAATCATCCCCCGTTTTTGTTCTTTCGATGTCAAAAGCGTTTGAAATTCTTCGTCGTTAGCCTCAGGCGAGGCTATTAATATAGCTAGCCCGATTATTGTGCTCATTATTTCAAGGCTTACCGCGTAATTGTTTTGCACGCACTATTAAGCGTTGCTTCGAATCTACCCGATGCCTCGTAAAGTCTATCATAAAGCTAAATCTGCACAATCAAATCCGCACATTTCCGCGCACTAAATTACAGTTGATATTATGCCTAGACCCGTCGACGTGAAAAAGACTTTTAACAACAATACCGTCTACAAAACTCTAAATTTCCCACGAGACTTACACCTCGAAGATGCGACGCAAATCGCGTGATTATTTTTTTTCGGTGTACATTTCGACGGAATGGCGGGAACTCAAGATAAAGCCAAACGAGACAGAGATATCGACAAATGAGGTGCGCAAACATAGAGAAATCATCGTCGTTAATCATCGACCGCGGGTCAGGGTAGCTCGATCGATCCTGACCAACACGTCGTAAAACATCCACACTGATATACTGACATTGCGAAACTGATAATCGAGAAGTATATCGCGCGGATACAACTTCAGGAGAGAGAGAAGAGACGCAATAAAGAAAGATTATTCCGTGCCACGGGCTCGCCGTTTATTTACATCAACGAGACGGAGAATCGGATCCATCTGTTGTACAACTTTAGCATGGATGCGGAATAACGCAAAATACGCGTTTCTATATCCGGTTTTAGTGATAATGTACAATTCAGCGGCAACAATTATGATTGTTGTATGTGCCCCAGATATGCGTGTTAATTGCGCGAGATTAGATTCGGTGCGATATAATCGAATCAAATTTCACAATTTGGTATTTTTAAAAGAATCGGACAAATTAATCGGATTTTACAATCAGCGAAGATAATCACATTGAGAAGTTTCTTTCTTCGTGGTTTTATTTTTATTTTTCAATATCAAATGATTTTTAAAATTGCTTTTTTTCGCAAAAAAATACGAGTCCTATATTTTCTCAATTATTTTCACTGTGCAGAATTATTGTTGAAAAAGATTACAAATGAAATATTGGGAATTAATATTGTTCAATTAAATAAATGAATTAAATCGTGAATGCGGACAATTTTTTATTTTAATTTATCACAGATTTTGTTTCATGTGCATATATTAATTGCTTTAATATTTTATTATTACTTCTCAATGATTTTTTCACAAAAGCTTCGCTTTTTGTTCTCAAATGTTATATTAATTATATACGCTGAAAAGCATTTGTTTAGAATTCTGCGAGCATGTTCCTAAAGATATCCCAGTCAAAGATAAAACTATTATCTTTACAGATTCCGTAACTTTGTCGGAATGAAGTCCGATATCTCCCTTTCCATGCTTTTCTAATTCATTAGCGGAGAGGCTTTATCACGCCGGCGCGACGCAGTAGAGAAATTGAGAATCCCATCATATATTGACAGGCCATTGATAACGCGATCACCCGTAACGACTTCACGTTGCACAACGCGACGGCTCGAAACTCGCTACCTTCGACGTTCGTATTCTTTTTGTAAATCGTCACCGTGCATTATGTTCGATCACTATAACGTCGAACTCAGCGGTGCAAGCATGGCACGTTGCATTACAACGTGCCATACCCGCAAGTCGAAGCTGTAATGGCGGTGGACTCGACGCAACCTTCGATATGTATACGCGTGTATATGTACGGCGACGCCATCGATATACAACGAGGAAACTGCGTCTTCTCTTTGTAACAACAGCGGCTTCTGCAGCACTTGGACTGCGCTTCGGGAAGTATTGACAGTGTCTTGATAACACGATCAGGCGCCACTCCGCCAACAACCCTGGTGGGCTCTCGCGTACTCCATTACTACGGGGCTAATCGTATTAAGAGCGTGCCGCATCCCGTTGCATCCCGTTTCGCATTAACATACGCGTAGATATACAACGCGACCGAACCCGATCCGCCTCCATTGATGACCTCGACGCGTCCAAAGGAAGCTCATAGAGCCACCGAAAATCAACGTAAAAAATAGGAAAACTTCGATATTAAATAAAAAATGGATAAAATGTTTAAAATCTCAAACCGGCACGGGGAACACTTTTTGAATTTTTCCGTTATCTTTGCTTTTATGCATAACATTCTCAGAAAATTAGTAAAATTTTTTCTAGCACGGTATTTCTAGCACATATTTTACGCTGAATATAATTTGGAACAAGTATTTTATAAAATATTAATTTTTTTCCAGGTTGCTTAAATTTCTCTCGCGGCGATAATGGGATACATTAAAGCAACAAGCGCGGTCTAAAGTGTCTCTCAGTGTGAAATTCTGTCACACCGTGCAAGTACGTGACACGTATTTTGTAAACAGGAGCAAACCCATTTTGCGCTACAAAAAAAAAAAGTGAGCGAACTAATACATACGATGAGACGATAGAAGCGGCGCATGTAAATGCACTGTGATTGAATATCACGATAGAATATTCGAAACGCACGCTTTGTAGATTGTATTAAATTATTCGCGATCGGTACGTATATGTAGATAGAGAATCCGATTGTCAATTGGCCGATCTCATCTTTCTGATGGATATCAATACCTCTGACATACTCTAATCCCAATTTATATGTTAAACTACGGAATTACATGTGTTTTCTCGCGCACGAGCGAAGACACGCGACCGATTCCAGACCGAAATCGAGTCCGAATACGCTCTCTATTGATTTCACCGAACTGAAAACCAAAGAGAACAATAAAATAGACAACTATTCGGAGTTTGTACGCAAATGTTAAATATTCTGTTATTTAAAGAGTGATTTAGGTATATCAGATACGTTAATGTGAGTTCTCAAATACCGAACGCGTTACTGTAATATAGAGGCTTGATAGTAATAATGGATTTAATGAATGGTAAAGTACGTTTTAACCGAAACATTTATTCCACTTTAAGTAGCTTTAAGCTTCCGCGTTATTATAAGAGTGAAACTTTGAGAGAATATATATATATATTTCTCTCTCTTTTTCTCTTTCTCTCTCTCTCTCTCTCTCTCTCTCTCTCTATGCCGTTGGTGAAAGAAATGCGAACAATATATAAAGCAGACAAGACAGTTTCAGCGAGAGAAGTGCTCGGCCATTATATTGTTTTCGTCTGAGATTGTTACCTGAACATTCAACGTATCTCCGCGGGGAAGCAGGAAGGAAGACGACACGTGCAGCACGATTTGAGCCGAAAGATGGGACGAACAACAGAAACAGAGAGTGCAAAACGAGAATGCGCTCGCTGTGCAAACTCGACGTATAGTTGTGCACTGAACAAAGGCGGGATGTACGTTTTCGTTTATTATATTCTATTTTGTACAAAACGTCGCACACGACGACGTAGACTAACCGCGAACATGTTACTTTTCGACAATACATCACGAGACAAACCGCAGATATAAAAACAAATGGTTGTTGGTATAAAATCTAAAAAAAATCCGTCTATTCTTGAATTACTTGCGAATAGACAAAACCGGTCTTCGGAACATCATCGGAAAAAGAGCGAGATATATCACGTTCTGATCCGATTGTCGACAAATGTAAAAACGTGTACGATTCTTTATCATCAGACGCGCGAGATTTACATCGCATTATTATTTTCGCGCGTTTTCTTTATTTTTGCGTCGCTGCGCGAAAAAAGTTGTGAGTATAATTTCCACGTAGTTTTTTCTTCCCGCGAATGCAAGAGAATTTTAAGACGCGATGTCTCTCTCTCTCTCATTTTTTTCCGCGAACAATTTCCGCGCGGCAGCTTTTCTCGTACTCAGCCGAGCGAGAAAGTGATGCGCGTCTTAAATCCGACCCGGCGTGACGAAAATAAAAATTGTGGTCGCAACAACAGTAAAGCGTTCCTTACGCTCGCATTTTCTTCTCGTCGACGACTAACATTCACTAGATACATTCTTCAAATTAGAGACACACGGTTCATCCGCAAGATCTCGCGCGCGCATTTCTGAACGGCCTCCGCTCTCTCGGCGACGTCTCTAGAGATCGTCTGTGAGAATTTCAATTCCACGACGAAGAATGCGGGGACACGGGAGAAGGAGTCGGCAAGTGCCTGGCAAGTTGTCGCGCGTTTCTCGCGGTTTCGAACTCGCGGCGCGTATCGATCGTGTACGAAAGCGGTTCTTGCTTGCGACTTCGATAGTTTCGAGACGCGCGCACAAGATGTTACATTCATATAACGAACAGTGACGTCTACGAGATAAGATTTCTGTCTTGGAGTTTCCGACGTGTAGGGTTCAGAAAACTGTTTTTCATCGGATGCCATAGTTTTGTTTTCAAGCGCCGCGCAGGGAAAAGTCAGGGAATGAGTGTGCCACAGCCGCGCCACCCAACTGTTGAAAAACAATTTTCACGGACGTGGAAATCGGCGGCCCAGATAGACGATTCTTTTCATCAGGCCGAGTGCGTCTATTGTTAATGTCTAGCAACCCAGAACGGGCTATTACTCGTTTCATCATAACACACGTGTCTTTACAGATGCTAAGGGGGAATCACAGAGCTTGAGCTTATACGAACTTGCTTATACAAAGTTGCTTTCTCTTCTCAGAAGGTCGCAGTATCATGCGCTCTTTGGATTCCCCAAACAATTATTTCACAGGAAAATAAAAACTATTTAGCATATTACAAAGTTTCGATTTTTTCATCTTTTTCAGTTTCCGTTTTATCGTCCGTGTCTTGCTGCAATATCGTTGCAGTCAAATCCTAAAATTATCGCAAATATTTCCCGATAGCGAGTCATATAAGAACCCGATCTGATAGTAAGGACGATAAAAATTACCATCAAGATAAAAGTTCTTTTCTCGCGGGACTTCAAACTCAAGAGACTGTGTCTCTTAGTATGATTGATTTCCGCAAACGAACGACTGGATCAGTCAACTGCGATATCGAATCCTCTTTGATGCAAAGAGTAAAAAGAACAATATCTTTCCGAATCGCGGAACCGACTGCGAGGTCCAGAGTGATTCACAATTTGCATACTTCGAATCGTACCGGCGTGTACCATCATCGTGGGCGCATCGTGCCATCGAGTGCAGGCAATTCCACCCGTCCTTGACTGCGTTCTATTTGCCTTTCCCGACTTAACACCGGCACGTTGCGCGTTCAATTTTCACGTCGACATTCTCTCGCCTACGTTTTTTTTTTTGCTCGGGAAAATTCCGCGCTTCTCCCGACCGCGATGACTGACCGGAATATACCGCCAAATTGACTTAAAAACGTGAGAGTGCGCATGGAAACATCAGTTCTAGCGCACGAATATATCCGATGTATAAAATTTTATTTTCCGCTGTGATGAGAAGTGACGGCAAATTATGTTCGAATTGTGCGAGAAACCGTGATAAACAAACAACGTCCTATCGGCGGTAAAGAAAACCGTAAAGTTCCGACTTTATTCCGTACATTTGAATAATCAATTTACCATTCCACGCTTTTATCACGCGCATAAATAAGTTTGAAGCCGCCATAAAAATGCACTAATCCGAACCGTGTACGGACACGAAAATCGAGAAGGGAATAAATTAAAAGCGCGGTTTTCTGTACACACGGCATACGAAAGGATTTTAAAGGATACACGAACGCCCATGTGTCTCTCTTTGTCTCGCTCTATAAACAAATCTATTCATCCATAGTAACTACTATTTTTGCGCGGGCATACGCGGTCTCGTCCGTATAAATCATAGAAACTACGTAAAACACAATTTTACAGTCTGTCTGAAGCACAATTTTAATCAAAGCCGAATAGTCGACGAGTGTCTAAAGTTACGAGAGAGGATTCCTCGCGGCTAGTTTGAGGATGTTACGAAAACGTGAAATTACATACGTTGTCACGAATGCCGCAACCATCACGACGCCCTTCGTCGAAGTTCTCTCTGTCTCTCTCTCTGTTCTGCCGCCGCCGCCGCCGACGTTATCGATCGTCAGCTATTTTCAGATTCAGGAACAATATTCGAGCGTTAATTGCTCAATTTCACTCGCTACTCATCCTACCGCAAAACAGCGCGCAATCGGAGGACAATCGCCGGCATATACCGCAGTAACCGTAGTGTGCACGCATAGTTCAAGAACTTTCCACCGCGGATTATTTTGTGTCATCGAGCTGAGTGTATGAGCAAAGCGTTTGACAGATAGAATAAGAAACTTTGAGGGAGATTTGGTACAAAAAAAATTTCCGAACGATGTTAAACTACGCGGAATACACGCATACGCTCGAGCAAGTAGAAATAAGTACGACAATTATGACATACAGGAAAAGCGCGAAAATAAAGTTTGAAAACTATTTCCGGAACGTGCAAAGTTTATTATTTAGAAATAAAGTCGCGCATCGGAAGATTCGCGGTGCGTGAAACGCAATTAAAACACCGAAGATGCGTATAGTTCATCATCATTTGATTATGTGCGGAAATAAAAATGCGTACACACAAATGCATCTTCGGGGTTTTAATCCATTGCATCGCTATATGCAAGCGGATTGGCATAAACTCTAATTTTCATTCTGCGCTATAACAGCACAGAAATAATTGTCGGCAACAACGGCGCGATCTTGCATTTTATATGACGCGTGATATTCAAATGTGCGCGTGTAGATAAAAACACGTCGCCATTTCGCATAATTTCTTTTGTTAATTTTGCGATTCCGTGCTACGATTACGACAACAAAGCTATTTATAGTCCGGTGATTACCTCTTTACAGTTTGTTTTTTATTTTTACTTTGTTTCCGGAAAGTCCGTTATTTTATCGCGAATCAAATTTTACGGACTTTTTCTATATACGGGGCTTCATTCCATCAGTAAATTGTTTTAGCGCACATGTTCGAAAACGTACAGAAATGAGGTCGCGTCGTTAGATTGAACGAAAGTATCATCGTGCGGAAAGTGCATTTCGTAGGTAAACAATGTGAATATACATTTATTGGAACTACATTGGAGTGCTATTCTCGCATATGCAAAAGACAATTTCGATTCTACACGTTATGTAATATTACATTCTTGTTTTTACATGCGCATTATATCGCAAATATTTGATTATCAGAACGCGAGATATGCTCGTTAGGTAAATAATAATATTACTCGAGCGCGCGCAGAAAAAAACGCGAAACTCTCATTGTTATATTTCTTTCTTCCCGCTAATAATTCCAATTATGATACACGAAAAGTCTGTCGAGGATAACCTAAATGGAAAGAATTACACCCCCTAGTTGCGCGGCGCGCAATTACGCAAATGATATATCTTGCCGTTAACAAAGGAAAGATATACGCGGATGCGCACGCGAATGTAAAATAACGATATGAAAACATAATGGCGCCCGATGGGGCTGTTATGCAAGTCATTGTCTTACGAAGATTATCCGACAAAATAAGCGTCTTTTTGCGAGAAAGCCGCCGCCGCCGGCAATTACATTTCGATAAAGCGTGGGCGAAGAGAGATTATTTAACGATTGAACGGAAGAGAAGGAACTACTAATTGCGCAGAATGATTATTCGAAGTAACGCGAAACGTGCCGCGCAATCGTCCGGACGCTTTAATTGAGAAGATCGCGACACGGTGTTCCGTTTTATAATTGAATTCCTTTGGGAAATTCAACTACTCGTAATCAACGCGTGTTTACTTCTCCAGCGAACGCGCGCGCGCACGTCTTCTTTTTTGTCGCTCGTCTGAATGATGAAATTTCACAGATTTTGCCTCCTAATACGGTCAGTTATCGTCGGTTTTATTTTCCGAGTATTTTGCCCACGCGCATGATATTTCCGCGCCGGAAAAATCGTGCGATAATTCATGAAGGCGTTCACGTTGAAAGTAGCGCTTTATCGGATGACGAGTGACCTCAACGTCCGTAAGGTTTTTTTTTTTTTCAGATCGACGTCGTCCGTAAATGGATTCGGCGATTCGCCAAGAATTCGTGAAGACACACGCCGTACACAAGAACTGCGGACAACTATGGGGATTCTATGGAGACAAGATTAATTAGAATGAGGATCCTTCGTGCTTGAAATAAAAAAACTCATGTTCTCATCCCCAACGTCTAATCCGACGAGAGGTGTGTAGTATTTTTCCACCGTCGGCGTAACCGACGGACAAATTTGGTGCTCAGAGTTTGCCTCGTAATTCTTGTAAAAAGTTTTTTGCCTGATGTTCCGCAAAAACTCTGACTTTTTACTAACTTTCACAGATTATACATCCCGGAACCTACATACAGCAGTTAAACGCGTCGCTCTCGAGGAACTTTCTTATCGATCGCAAACACGGAACAAACTTTCTTCCGGCGCGTTTTGGAAGAGCGCGAAATTTCCTTGAAAACGCGACGCGAGCCTCCACTTTCCTTCATCTCTCGCTAAAGCGCCTTTGGCTATGAACCAACATTTTCACTTTACGCACGATAAACGCCACGACCCGCCACGAATGTGTAACAAAACCTCGAAGTCAATTAGAAATTAACGAGATCTTGTTTGCGCCAAGCACAAATTTCCGCCTGTTCTAACGGAATCGCGAACAATGTCATCGTAGAAAAATGCGCACGTTTTGTTCCACTTTAGAATTCTCGGCATGTCGCCGGACGACGAAAAACGAAACCAACATAATGAAACGACGAATGACGTGTGCGCAAGACGTTGTGCTATAAAAAAATGACAAGAACGCTCAAACGAAGTTTTACTTCCGAATATCATCAACTCTCACTTGAACGTGACCACGCAAAGGGTATGTTTACGCAACAAAAAGATCGACGAAGAGCAACGCAAAATCGTGACATTTCATTAGCGACGTGTTGTGAAAAATTATCCAATCGGTTACGGGAGCGAAGAGTTAAAATAGAACGTCACTTTTCCATCCGCGCAAAACGTGATAAGAAAACTGGACGAGCTCAGTTTCGCACGTCCGCAATATACAACGTTACGCGCAAAAAAGGCGTTGAGTTATGAACAGAATAAAGGTTTGACGAGAATCGTCGCAAAACCACGGCTCCATTAGGAGCGCGTATCCTTGCACGTGATAGAGCGGAGCGATACTTTTCTTGCGGAGGCGAACGAACGTCAGACAACGAACTCTACGCACACCGAAATTCCGAGAGCCGGAATTTATCCTCCTCCGCATCCGATGTTTCTCGACATCGGCGACGTGCTAACACGCAAAAACCATTTTCTCATAAAACGAGCGAATGTCATGACGACGCATCAACGACATTTTTAGTAATCGTTAAGCGGAACGGCAGGATACGAGAACTAGAGGCAACGACGGCGAGATTAAACGCGAAACTGTCATAAAGTAGGAGGAAAATCATCAGGCTTCTTTTTCTGAGATATAATAATCAACCAATGCGCGACTACTGATCTCGTCTTCTAGAAAAAAGAGCGAGTCGATATAAAAAAGACCGATCGTCAAAGAAAGGAGGTACATTGAAAATCGGTAGCTCTGAGTATATCGGGAAAAAAGTGTATTCATCTTGGGCGAATAAACCGTGAGGACAATAGACCATCATTCAGCAACGATCGGTCGGCGGTTCGGGATTGAATACTGAGGAAGGCGCTCGTGCATGAAATGCAAGTAGAAGTGCACTCAGACGTCGAAGCCCGTCGAAGCCCGTGTTGTCGATCGAGTCGACGTTACCGTAGCACGTAGAGTAATCGACAAAAAAGCACACGGAGAATCGTGCCGATACTATCGATACGGCCGTGCCACTTTGGCGAAACT
Source organism: Pseudomyrmex cubaensis (assembly GCA_014825685.1). NCBI lineage: Eukaryota > Metazoa > Arthropoda > Insecta > Hymenoptera > Formicidae > Pseudomyrmex > Pseudomyrmex cubaensis. Next base: position 30,879 of record QVOA01019383.1, on the reverse strand, counting down.
AATGAAATGGTGCGCCGCAAGAAGGTACAATCGTTACGACGGACTCGATAAACGAGAAAGTAAGTTCGAATTAACGGTTTCCGGTAATCAATCGGTGTTCGTGAGCGCGTGACACGAGCCGATAGACAAAGCGATTCCGTCTCGTTACCGGCGCGGATTTTTCAATCGAGATCGGCCGAACGGAAAAACGCGATTTGCCGCATGCACAATCTATCGCGATGGGGCGCGCTGAAATTAAAAGTACGTATATGGAACGGTCGACGCGTTTTCACGAAAAATCCACTCCGAACGGGAGACTCGGTGACATCGGAAGTGCGTGAAGCGGCGACGTCGTCGGGAGGATCGATGGATGGTCGCCGACATCTTGACCGCGACCCGTCGGAAACTCTTCTCGCGGGCGACGCGTAGCCACGGCGGAAAATTCGAGCGTCGCGCGACGATGCCTCGATCACGTAGCGTGTCACGCGGGACACGGTGCAAGTCACGGTGCTACGGTCGACGCGACCGTAAAAGCTCGCGCTCAGACGGCCAGGTATGCGCGATCGACAGGAATATGTAAGTTATTCTCTCCGAAAGACGCTAGCCCCGTTATAGTTTCCGATCGCAGCTAATTTTATTCACCCCTCCTTCTCGAATTAAGCGCCGAGCGAATTTTGCGAGTATTCCGAACATCCTGAGAATTATTCTCCGGAAGAGAAATGAACGCGCGATAGATGGGCGCGCTTAACGATCGATCAATGTACAAAGTTTCTCTATGACGTCATCTCGGTGTTACAATCGTGTCAAAGGTTATCAGTTTCCCTCAGATGTGTACTCAGAAAGGAGAAAACGCAAGTAGCGTAACAAAATCACGAACGAGGTGACGAAGATTACACTCTTTGACCGGGCGCTTGAGATCGCGTTAAGTCCGAGAAGAAATAGCAACGTGAGAAAATTACGAACGTAAAAATGAACATTTTTAAACGATAGACGAAGTAAAAAACATAAAGAAAACACATAGACACACACACACACACATACACCACGGTAGTCTTCCGCTCCTGTAATAAATCAACGAGAGCCACGCAAAGAAATGCAGAGCCTCGACGACTTGACAACGTCGTTCGACTCCACGTTTCTCCCTTGGAACGTGTCGTCGGTGTGGCTCGACAATGATACCTATTACAACAGCACCAACTACACAGATCTGGAGTTGGGGGGGAATCAATTCGTGTTGCCGTGGTGGCGTCAGATGATCTGGACGCTTCTGTTCACTGGTATGATCATCGTGGCGACCGGTGGCAATCTGATAGTGATATGGATCGTGCTGGCGCACAGGCGGATGCGCACCGTCACCAACTACTTCTTGGTAAACCTGAGCATCGCAGACGCCATGGTATCCACTCTGAACGTCACCTTCAATTACATCTACATGCTCAACAGCCACTGGCCCTTTGGCACGCTCTACTGCAAGATTTGCCAGTTCATCGCGGTTCTCACGATATGCGCCAGCGTCTTCACCCTGATGGCGATATCTATCGATCGGTAAGTAATCCTTTGAATATGGTAATTGAGACAAATTTCATTGCGCGAATTTCAGAACATAGTTTTGCATCGCGCGCTCTACGATATTGTGTAACGTGCTAAATTATTCTGAGGAATGTGCAACGTCAAAGCTAACTGTTCCGCGAGTCATAGTCGCTATCTCTATTAAATTTTCCGGACAATCAATAATCCCAGGTAATTATTGCGAGTTTCATCCATTTTCCCTTGCTTGAGTACTTCTCGCTTTTAGCATGTGAGACCCCACTTAGATCGATGTCCGGCTCTGGGAAAACACATTTTCTCCCGTTTATCTAGAGCAGAATTCCGGCGCGCGTGAAAGCAGAGGGTGTATAGCGGCTCGATGCGCCGTATCTTACTTCTATGACGTCGCACCCTCGCAGGAGGGTTTGTACGAAATCGGGAAGAGGTTTCGTCCGGGCTAATGACAAAGATCAATCTGACGTCGAAAGTCTACCGAGAAAAACAAGAGAGGACAAACACTAACTCACCTCTCTTGCGATTAGATCAAGATGAAACTTCGTACCCTTCATCAATTACGTCCGTTCTACTTTTAGTTAAGAATCTTAACTTTCAGTTTGATGAAAATATTAAGCAGCCGATACTACCCTCACGTGTAAAAATTCGGGTATCGAAAATATAGCAGTGCGGTTCGATTTGCTCTTACGCGGAATCCCGTCGCGTTCGCACACACACAATTTACCGTCACTTATTAAGTTCTTAATATTATTTTTTTCATAGCAACGCGTCTTCCCCCGTTAAAACATTCGCCCTGCAATAAAACATTCAACAAAGGAGACGAGAGAATATTTATTTGCGGCGGTAGAAAGCCGAGTTTCAATCTTGAAAATGCCCGAGTTAATTTTAAAAGCGACGCTCTCTTTTTAAAGATTCACGAGACCGCTATTCTGAAATTATACACTCCTAAAGAACATAATTCACTGTTCTTATTATCGCTGCGAGTTGAATCTTTCTTTAAAGCAGATTGAAAAAGAATCCTCAATGATTAAAGGAAGGATGATAGCAGTCGCTTAGCTTGATCGATTAAACCAACACTTCGCGAACTTGGAAGGATTTACCTACAGGATGCGACTGCATTCGTGACATGTCGAGCGCATAAGCTAGTCACTTTTCAAACCAAACAACCCGTCTCAAAGTCGATTACTTCGCGTTGTTGTCCAACCGGGCGAACGATTTCGCCCGCAAGAAACTTTTACAACAAAAGCACAAAAAGTTGAATAGCGAAATCCGCCGTTCAGAATGTTGCTTTCCGTAACCGCTCGAGAAATAGAAATGCACGCTCATTTCCTCTTTCGATTGTGCCTCAGAAGAAAAGACTGCATATATTTTCGAGTAACGTCGAGAGATGAATGTGACGAATAAACGCGAGAGATGCAGAACGATTAAAGAATATGTGGCGTTTTAAAAGACATCTTGTGTGTATATACAGCAAATATATGTATATATAATACATGTTTGCTAGTTTATTCATCCCCTACTAAATCGATGATATATTTCGTGGGGCGATTCAGACATTTCGGGATGAAAATTGCCGATAAAGATAAATGACGATGAAAATTTGGTCCACAGTTGGCTTTTGCCATAGATACGACGTATATTGGAAAGATTTGGAGATCGTAAATCCTAAAATTCGTTTTTATGTCGCGGGGATAGAACACAAGAGGAAAAAGCGCTGTTTGATCTCGGCGATAATCGCGAATGTCGCATGGGAATGGATTTATTGCGAGAAACTAATTTTCGGCTATACGTGGCGGAAGATAGTGCGCGCAAATATTACGCACATTGTTGGCGGATGACGAAACTTCCGAACATACCGGAGCCAACATCGATATCGCTTCCAAGTGACGTTTCGTCGGCGAACGCCAATGGAGTATTGCACTCCACGATCGGCTATTCCCGTGACGGTATTCCCGGTAAATGATAATGTGCTTTATCGCGACCGCGGGAATCTGAGATCTCGACAATACGCTATAGAGAGAAGAGAATGCGCGCATCATCGGAATGATAGGGGAACGCTGTAATAGAAATAACGGGCATTGTAGTCCACTTTGGACGTCGTTCCGATCGATTTTCACTCGCGACGGAGACTTTTATCTAGATCATTAAATGTGTTACAGAGTTCTTTTTGTCCGCGACGGAAATCGGATGGACCAGTTAATCGACGCGCAACGACAAAAGCACGTTCTGACAACAAATTATTTCGATGAATATCGTATATGTGTGTGTAATGTGCGCGTGCTGAAGTAGAACTGCGTTCGTAGTTCTATGGATTTCTGAGGCAAACTCATTCCGGATGAATCCATACGGATTTTTATTCGTCGCATTCTGCACAAACGTACGCGTCGACAGCAGATGTCGCCGATATAGAAAAAAAAGTGAACTCAGAGATTGGATCGCTAGTTAATTTTCTCCCGCACTCGATAGCCTCCATAGGGATATTGCTGTTATCATTTACTTCTATGCGGAGGCGCGTTAGTCAATACATGGGAGTATTGCGTGGAAAGGATCGAACTTGGATAGGTCGAGGGGAAATCGCCACGTAGTACACGAATCTGAAGAGGTTCGGCAAAGTTTCTTTTCATCGCGTGGAAGAGGGATAAATAATTGTCGCGCGAGATAACGAATCACTTGTCATCGTCTGAAATATTTTCGTTTCGGACGAGAAAGCATCTTCGCGGCGAGAAAGCATCTTCGTTTCGAAATAACAGCAAACGACACCACGATAAAGTATCAACGTAAAAACGTGCGAAAAAGAATATCTTAATTAAGAGGAATCGCAAATTACTTTACGAAGCAGTCTTCAAAAATAATTATTGTTAATAATTATGATGTTGTGTATGATTTGTTTTCTTGCCAACATAAAATGTGAAACTGAAAGTTTAAAGAAAATTTTCCACACTACGTTCGCTGAAAATATCGAAGGCGACGTTGATCCATTGTGTAGTCTGTAAATACGCGAGGAAAAATGTTGTAAACAACGCTTCTCGTTCGATATTTAAACAAAAAAAGAGCATTACTCGTCGCGAGAATGCCCAAGATTTCCCAAGGTCTTCTTTATTCAAGAAAAGCCTTCACCCACTCGTATTTCTTCCACCCTCGTACCTATTCATCGTTTCAGTCAAAGCCACGTTCCCCGCTGTAGTACGAAGTAAATGTTTTATCCTGTTAAAAAACGTAAACGGGCGTTCAATTTTTTGAAGAAAAAAACACCTACGCATTCCATTCAGCGCGAAAACGTATATCAACGTATTGCAAGAGCAATCATACTGACACGATGCATTACGGAATGCATTCAACACCGACAGGTGTATCGATTTGCGCATTATCGATTACAGCGAAATCTCGTGTATATTGCTTTTACGGAACGACAGTAATTTCTAAATTAACATTCTAAGCAAGAGAAAGATAAGATCTTCGAATTCGTTAACAAACTCGCGAGCTCGGAATTAAAGTTTCTCGTCATTACAAAACTGTTACGACATTAAAGATTAATGTGACCTAATTACTCTCGAGTATAATGTAGTTCGGTTTCGTAAAGTCGAGTATACGACAGCGGAACAGCGACGTGATACGTGAAACCGCGTAGTGTGCACGCGATGCCATCGCGAAGGAGAGAGAGAGAGATGTGATATCAGATAATGTATTATCATGTGAAAACTCTCTCTCTCTCTTTCCCCGGGCGTTCGAAAATAGATCTCCGTTATCCGACTGCATTCTCGCACTTACATGTAGAACGCGTACAGTTACAAAAGAAAATATTTTTAAATATGTATCAAAATGCATATGGTTATATTGACATCATTACGGCATTCCTGCGTACGGTATCCATTACTCGCGTCAGAAATGTACTACACCGACGTTGACGGGGCGGTCGCAGTTAGCTCGCTACGCGGCATGTCACGTACATGCTTCCGATACCAATTCAAACAAGAGTCTCGCGTTGAAACAATGCGCGACGCCCGGAAGGCGACTGCTACTACCTGCTTAGCAACGTGTGCACTCACTGGTGGAATTCAGGGTAGCACGCGCCGCGCGCAGCAAAATAAATGAGAAACGCGAAATGCTCGGAAAAAAAAGAACATTCCCCTCTCTCCCGTATTACAATGACGTTCGTTTGAGGCAGGAAGCGAAAATGAATTCAGCTTCTTCATGCTCTTGCTTCTTCGGAGGAGAAATCTCTTTATATTTCAAGTAAATATTCAGTGAAGAGATACTGCGCGAAAATCTCGTTTTTGTTTCCGCGAAATAAATTCCGCTGTTTTTTTTTTTTTTTTTTTATCTTAAAATTTTAATTAATAATTCTATATAATATCTGAAATATCATCGATTTTATTCATTATCAATGTTTTATCTTCGTTATTAATTAACCAGCAGCATTAATTACATTGCCCATTAATTACATCGTCACCTCGACGGTGAGCTTTACAAATAGAAATTCTAGTGAGTAATTTAATGGAATAAAAGTACTGCAGTAAATTCAAAGAATCGCGTTGAAAAGTTTCGCCCTCGATTTAGGACGAGCTTGATCGATGACAGAATGGAATTCAGTGCGCGACATTCTCGAGCACGACAAGAGAAAGACGGCACGCCTGTTTCTAGTTCGAAGTCGGTGATCGACGTTCGCACGATAGTGAAGAATTTACGAATGTCGATATACAAACCCCTCGTGATAGCTAGTCTCGCGCGACTATGATAGCGCACGATCGTAAACGCAATCCACGCAGAAAGCGGAAGCCGATCCCGTGGAATATCTTGGCGTTCAAACGGAAATTCAATTTCCAGATCACGCGGAAGATACAAATGACATCTTACACGTCGCTCTGCATTTACGATGCGAGATCACGGTCAGTGTACGACTTTACAGTTTTCTCCACAAATCTCGTTTTCGTACAAGATCGAACTCTCGCGTCAAGAATCTGAGAGCAGAAGCGTGTGTCGAATGATGTTCCGAACTTCGATGTCGTTATCGAACGCGACGTGGAAGAGACATCAAGTGCAATCGAGAATTCTTCGACGACGCGGTTTGAAGATCAAATTACTCCGAGCAAGCTGGGAACGACGACGAACTCTTTTCTTTTGCAATGACAGACCGCGATTCAATATGGCACCGAAAAGAGAAATCGATTACGGCGATTCCGAATTGCTTAAATGACGAAAGTCGATTCCGCGCGAAAAGAATGAGAATCCGACGGGAGAAAATCACGTCAAATCTCGCCGGCTAACGAGAGCGCCTGACATTTTAACGATCGTTATGACGACGTGAAAAGCGACGATTACTAATGATCATCCGACACCCTCGACTAACAAAGTGGCAATCGAGGAAAATTGGAGAGAAGTTTCGAGAAAAGAAGCGTTTCTGCGAGAACCAGCTTCTTAACTGGGACCATGAATCAAACCGATGGCCAAAGAATTTTTACCGCGAAAAAGCTGTCCATTCGTCTGAGCTCCACTTTCGCGCGATCAATTTCCCCGCTTCGAGAATACGATCCACTTCCTTTCAATTTACCTATCGCATTCGTTTTGGCGAAAACACCATCAGAACTGACACACATTATATCGCGATTTTAATCCGGCGAATTCCTTTCAAATAGTCGTCTTCGTCGCGATTCGCAAATTGATACCGCACGATATCTCACGTATCAACGATTGAAAAGTTTCATCTCGCGCTCGTTTGTCGTGTCGCACGCTCGAGTCGAGTTTGCTTACGCCAGAAGCAATTGAGATATATAGTGACATCAGGCATTCCGACGCTAGTTTGCTTTTGAGAATACCGATCTCCCGCTGAGCCGGTGTGTTTATTTGTAACGAGAAGACGGATTGTGTCTCCGAGTGCTGCTTTACTCCGAAAAGACTTCCAGCTGATTTGCAATTTGACTCCTGATCTACGGTCACACGCTGGAGAAACTCGCGAGTAAATATTGACGGGAGATCGATTTCCGCCGTTGGCAATTTTTGACGCTCTTGCCGGTGGATTAGACTGCAAAATCCCGTCTACGGATATATCTGGCGCATTTATCATGGAAGCCGTAGACGCGCTCAATTCCGCGCGGAATAACACGGATTACCGTTTCGAACGAGTCTTCTCGGAAAAAAAGGAGGAAGGGAGAGAGAGACTAATTTTGCTGCCGGAACGGGCGATAGGATGGCAAACAGAAAGGGGTATCAGATCGTTTAATTATAAAACCATCTTTCAACAGAAAAACTCGGAGAGCAATAAAACGTCGAGAAGAATATGAATCCGAGGCAGGAATATCGAGCCAAATCTGGATAATGAACCGATATCTGCGAGCGTTTTTCGTGCGAATTACGTACAATCGAAAATTGACGCGAAAGAAAAAGACACTGTAACATCCGTTTCGTCGAACGTGAAAAGTATCACATACACGTGTCGATCAAACGCGACTTGAGACGAATCTGAGCGTTTTGACGAGCAATGACATACGGCAATATATATTGGATATGACAATGTAAACGGCAATTTCAGCGAAGATTCGATTGCGGGCGTAAACACGAATAACACGATCGCTGCAACATCATCGTCAGATGGCAGATGTACGGAATTGTCGGACGCGATAAAATCAAACGCGACGTGTTATCCCCGCGACGAAAGAAAAGGAGAGCACGAGTCATAACGCGAATATCAACCTTCAAATTCCGACGTTAGAATACCGATCGTAATCGGCATATTAACGTTTCGCGAAACGAGCAACTCGCGATTCAATCGATTGTCAGGAATGAACCACTTGAGCCGTTTGTACAATTTTGCGGCGGAAGGGCGGCAGAAGGGAAGAACTCGGTGTATTCGAATACAGTTTCGCATTCCGACAGGTTTGCTCGAGATAACGGCCACTATATGTAAAATCGAGGCCGATGCGAAGACAGAGGAGAGAAACGTCGAATTTAAAATCGAAACCGGGCTGATTTCGCCGTCAGTTGCGGACGCATCGAATGTCAATAACATCTTGAATCGCGAACAATATCTATCTGTCCGTGCGACCAACCGGGTTTTACATCAGTCATCCGACCGGAAACACAAAACTTCGAGAGAAAGCTTCGTTAAAGAGAACATTGCGGCGTGTTCGGTGCAAAAGCGCCGGGCAATAAAAAAAGGCTTTGGCAATACACATTGACGATCGAACGTTGCTGTCAATCAGAACGTCGTCGTGCACGTCATATCGATAGATTCGGAAACAACAAGCAGCGAACGAGACGATTGAACGTTCGGTATCGGCTAGAAGTGACAATTGAATTTGCGATCGTAATTATTCGCAATTGCGATATTTTCAAGATAAAAATAAATCATGTGAAGCGATTGTTTCTTCCGCAAGAACAGATGACGCGGAACCGTGTCGCAAGTGATGACATGAATTTATTCGAATCTAGCCGCGGAAAAATCAAATGAAACGTACTCGATTACACATCGATGGTACCTGAACAGAAGATGTTCAAAGCGACGCTACTACTGAACCTGTTGAGTCGCAACCTGTTGCGGCGACTAAACAATCTAAAACAACTTATTTCGCTTATTTGTCATCCGCTGCGTGACAAGCGATCAGGCATCAGCAGTGAATTAGAAAATCGGTAACTCGCAAAAGCACACACAGAAAAGACATCGAGAAGCTTTCCTCTTTCTTTCTCTCTCTCTCTCTCTTTTTCTTTCTATGATGCGACAGCAAACGCAACAACTAAAACGATCGAAATGATTGGAACTATCATCGCACACAGTCGACAGCGTCTGCGATGATAGTTCCAATCATTTCAAAAAAGAAGCGACAGCAATTATTTCCTGAATGACTCAATATTTGATCTGCAAAATGACGATACACGCGGATTTTGTCACACAGGCAGATCGTTCAAACGATTTATGCTGTACACAAATAACCGACCGGTCTTTTGGATGCAAAACGTAACGTGAATTTTAATGAAAATACCGACGATGCGCTCTGACGCCGTCGAAGCGCAATTTGGAGATCAATTAAAATTCCAATGCTGATAATCGCAGGCCAATCGATTTCGCTGAACGCGGAAGAATTGCGAGACCGGGAGGAATCTTAAAACGATCAATACTCGCGAGCGTTAATAGAAATGTCAACGTCAATGCTAAATCAAGTTCTCGTATCAAACTGTGCGAATTAAACGCCGAGGGCACCGCTCAAATGGGCGTCGATCTCGAAACAAGCGCAAACAGGGCCACTACAACAAGCCAAAGGTAAACGTAGACGAGAACGTCAATTTCCTGGGCGCGCATCCAACCATGAATGGCGATGCCTCTTAGCGAAACTGACGCCTTTAGCATCGCGTCGCCGCAATTCAGCTGGCGACGTATCTGTCACCGTAAACACCGGCTGAACAACCACAAACAACCGGCTAAATCAAAAGATCATAATTTAAACGCGTGTAGATTGCCATATCTCGCGATCAATATTTTTCAAACGCGTCCGCGTGACGAAACAGTCGCGTCGATTCCCAGCGGAGATGTTGGTTCCGAGCCAAGCGTTCTGGAACGTTGCCAGGTTGTCCCTAATGTCAACGCAGACTACCCACAATTACAACGTCAACACGCCAGCCAGGTCACCCCCGAGTTAACCGATTCGTCCGTGAATCACGTCATCGATCAACGTCCTCGCTCCGCAAATAATAATTCGACGATGCGGAGACGCTTGAATTTCCCGTGGGTTTCCTGAACGACGGTTTGTTGTTACTCGTGTGATATGTGCGCGCAACACGATGCGCAACTACGATAATAATTCCCTCGCGAATCACGACTTCGCGGAATTGCCAACGTCAATTACAATTGGAGCGTAAGAAAGGACGACGTTGCGGTGTAACAGCGACGTGGGTAAAAACAGCCGGGAACGCGCGAGAACGCCGAACAATAAGAAGCTGCCTGCGGGTGGGCAACTGCAGCAGGATCCGATGACCTGGCTCGGACGTTCTTGACGTTATTAATCTACACGCGGTCAGTCGAAGCTGCGCGCACATTTTGGCCGGAGTGGACGTGCATTGAGGCGGATTACGGTTAACGAGAGAATCACCGTCGGGCGTGACGTAGCTTGATAAAATATGCATCACATCTGCGAGGCACTCGAGAGCATCCGACGACCAAGAGGATTACGAGATGCTAAAATGTAATTTATGATTACGCCAGCAGCGGAGAGAAAAAAAAACACGCACCAGCGAGCGAGAAAAAACGCTGGCGAGAGTGTACGAAGTGAGAATCTAATTAAGGAATTTCGATGTACTCGATTTCATAATATAAATTTCTGCTAATTATATCCTCAAATCTCAAGATGTTCGCGATAATTATCGTAAACGAAACTTGTTAGAACGGATTCGGAAATAAACTACAGGTGAAAGAAGACTTTAATTTTCTACCGTAATGACATTTAAAAATGTGCTTCTTTGCAACACGATGTCATTGTTTTTGCTCACGAAAAAATTACAATATTACACTTAGCGACAACGTAATTTTACACATCTGAAAAAGAAAGTTACGAATTCATATCGCTCGCTTTGTGACGAATTTGCATTTCAAATTGTATTTAAAGGACCACCTTCATTTCTGCGCTGAAAAGAACCTTCTTTGCGAGATTTATACATATCACGTTTCAAACGGACGAAATAAAAAAATTTAAACAGTATTGTGTGACGCTTTTTATAAAACAAAAGATGAAAGAGTGACTTCATCGCAAATGTTATACGTCAAACATTACCGTAACGCGAAAAAATTATACGTCGCACGTTAATTTCACGGACATCTGTTTCCCCGTAACGAGATTTCGTATACCGAGTTCGCCTACCTTGAAAAGAACAGGGGGTTAATATTTTCGGCAATTTATTATCGTGACAATAAAGATTTCAGAGGATCAAGTCTCCGGGATTTCCGGGAACGCGCGTCGGCATCCCGACGAAACATAGTAGTGCAATTTGGACCATCCGAAGCAGAAAGGAAGAAGCTTCTAACGGAGGATAAACCCTTGAGAATTTTCGTAACCCACTTTTCTATGGTCGGCTTCGTCTTTCGTATCCAGGAAGCGTGCGAAATATGACAGCTACCTCTTTCGAAGAACATCTATCTTCCGCAACTTTCTAATAAAGATTGCAAGCCTCCATGTTAAAATTCAACGTGAAACTCGCCCGAGACGTTTCAACGGACATTTAAAGATGTTTCAAGCTGTCTTTTTTAACGGATATTTATTTATATATCACGTGAAACCGCAAACATCTGCGCAAAAACATGGTTTACCGCGACATTTGATTGATTGCATGTCGAGGACCTTCGCTCACCCTCAAATTTTAGGCCTCGTATTTAAGTCGGCGACGGAACGAGCACGATGTATTGCAAGTAGTACGCAGGCTCGAGAGCTGCTACCTCGTAGTATATTTGCTTTTCGGAGTAAACGCATAAATCAGACGCAAGAAGGTCAAGATTTTCGTCTCTGCTCTTGAAAGGCCACGTCGCTGCACTAGTCGGTGCAGCTTTACCAAAGGTAATGTACAAAGCCAATACCAAGACGTGTGCGAAACAGGTTGTCGCGTCAAAGTCATCTCCGCGCATTACGCGGTCACGTCGTGTGAAGCGCGAGTTTCTCTTGAACCGAAGAGGTTCAATGAATAACAAATTTTTTCGAATAGAACTCTACTTCCGTGAGATTTTGTTCAATTTCCAGCATCGTAACACGAACTATTATAGCACGAGCCCATTCTTCCGAAGAATCGACAAGAAAGCAACTTTCTGACGCGGCCTTTTCCACTGACTGCACCGTTTTACTTGTATATTAAAATTCTGTTCGCGAGTTTTCACAAACCATGCGGAGTTTACGCATGTGCAACAATATATATAGGAAAATTTTTGCAAATGTATCAGATACAGTGCTTGTATCACGTACGCGAAAATACATAAAATAATAAATAATTTAATCGTAAAATTAAAATATAACTCAAAAATATAAAATCTCCATAGTGATAAAAATAATACAAGTGGTAAAATGTTTCAACTGGAAAGTTGTACTCTCGCTTGTCAATGTAGAATTGTGTCCAAGTAATTCATACAAAATCCCGAAGACAGACGCGAGAACAAAAGGGAACAGACCTGAAAGCGACGGCGGAGGAGAAACGATATGGCGAGAGAAATGCGATCAGACTGCGGGACGAACTTCGTCTCGAACTTTATCTTTGCGATTGAAATGGAAGAATTGAAACGTCGGATATACGGTAGTAGACGCGCGAAAAAACACTCGGCTTCTTTCTTTTCAGGGATAAGATTGACTGAACTCAGATGTGATCGGGATCTCTTTTCCTGAAAGACTCCGAAACTCTCTACGTACGAGGAAAAAAATAATCCGCGACTCTTTCGCACGACTACAAGAGTGAGAAGGAACAAAAGACGCGCACCGACGAGTCTACAAAGGCATATTTTATTATGACGATATCGCCATCTTTACGACCGTAAGCATCGTAAATGCACTCGGACCTCGTCATCTCGTTTGCGTAGATGCGTTTGTCTTTGTAATATCACCGGGGAAACAAAGTCCCTAATGAATAGCCCGCCTGAAGTGGGTCACGGCACAACGGTGGCAACGAAAAAATTTTTCATTTCTTGTTTTTTTTATTTTACCGTCATCTTGTTCTATATATCTGAAAATGATCTTCTCGGCTTTTACATCACCTATTACGCAAGCAGCTCGACGGACTCATAAATATATTATCCTTTTGCAAGTCACATTAGCAAGCGGTTGGGCAAGAAATTCCGGATAGAAATTTCACTCAAAATTACAAAAGGTTTCACGTCAACGTTTTAAACATGTCGTTTTCCAATACAAACTCAGATAAACGTTTATTTGACATTTGATATGTTGTTATCAAAGTCGTTTGAAAATTTATGTAAAAAAAGGTAGTAGCAGCTCTTTCACCTATTATTTTCAAACATTGGAGTTACATACTACTACATTTATATAAAAACTTCTCTTTCTCTTTCCCTTGCGTCACCATCATTATCGGAATAATTATCCTCTTATGTTCTTCATAGTTTGCTTCTTGTTAATAAGAAAATTATACGTTTATTCGAAATTATTTGCAAAATTTAATCGTGTTTTTAACCAAAAACACTCAAGTGTAAATCTCGAAAGTGCAAAATCTCGAAATTGTTCAATGACGTATAAAGAAGAACTCGTAATTTTACACAAGAGGATACATGATCCCGGATACGTGGCCCGGATCTGAGCTTACGTCGTCGTCACGTAGAGTGATCCGACTATTGGATATTAGAAAATGGATTCTTCGCAACTTTATCGCTTTATTGTCCGAAATTTCAGCTTCCAATTTTCCGTATGAGTTTCCATTTGTCGAATTGTAGGAAACCGAGTTTTGTGTCGGTCTCTTTGCTGTCGGCAGCAATCTCTTCGGTCGCATTTAGTAATACGAATCTTACAACCTGATCTGCTCTGTTTCTTTGTATTAGCGCGCTAATACAAAGCCTTTTTAAAGTCTCGCCTTCGAGGCTTTAAAAACACGTGCTTTGTTGAGGTTCCATTGTCTCGCCTTCGCGTTTTCCTTGTTTGAGACATTTTCGTGCGTGTTTTGCCGTCGAAGAAAAAAGATAACACTGTCTGATCTATTATCCCGATGCAACCTGTCAGCGAGTTCAGAAAGTTTACGATAAAATACATGTAATTTAAAATTCTATCACGTTCTCTCGCACAACTTGGCGCTTAATCTTATTTTGCCAAACATGATTAATCGATTTTCCTTTTTGTACAATTGCGGACTTTCCTTCGTCATCGCGTTAAAATTCTGTTTCAGATACATGGCCATCGTGAATCCTCTGAAACCACGTATGGGAAAAAAGGCGACTTTGTGTGTGGCGATTGTTATTTGGATCCTCGGTGCGATCCTTTCTCTGCCGATGCTGCTTTTCTACACAACTTACACCCACATCTTCGTGAACGGTGAGGTCCGTGTTATTTGCTACAGCGACTGGCCGCACAGAAACGAGAACGGACACAGTTACGACGAATATTTGTGAGTCAAATGTTGTTAACAAAGCGAAATATATAATAGAGCTTTTAGAAATGTAAACTTCTTACAATAGAATCGCAGCGGCGTAGTTTTCGTCTGTATGCAAAAAGATATACCGAGAAGTATAGAAGAAAAGATATAACTATAACCGAGCGCAATTGCAATTCATATTATTTTTTTTACACACACATTTAAAATGACCACGTCGTTTTCTAGAAGCGCATAAAAACATTATTGCTTCCATATGCATACGCCATATTACCGTTTATCGGTTTATGACTGTTAAACGACTGCGCCTGACAGTCAGTTGACTCGTACCACTTCTTTCTTTACTGTTACACATGGCCATAGAGAATAATAAATTCATCTCACGGAAATGCTTAACTGCAGCGAGACAATCAATCGAGCTCTTTAATTACGTTAATTTTTCAAGTGTACTTCATATACCGTACATACAATATAATTATACGAGTACCGAGGGATACGTTCTTCCCATTCAGGCGATTAAATCATCTTTGATCGGGTTGTAATTATAGATCGAAATCTTAACAGTGTTCTACATTTGCGCTCCGATCGTCCATTAAGATTAGCGCTGCAAAATCGTTTTGTCGAAATAACGTGTTCGCCCTGAAGAGCGCTAGAGAGTTCCTTAATTGAAAGATTCGGAACTCATACTTATTGTGCTTTAGCACGTCATGTAAAATCACGCACGAGCGAAAAGAACCGCTATTTCGAAAATCATCGGGTTTTTTTTTTGGTTTTTTACTGAATAATTCATGTTGCGCGTGATTAAAGTACAATTTTCGCGATTAAAGTACAATTTTCGCTATTCACAATCTCAACTAAGAATTTTTTTTGATCGCGCGCGATCGCGATATTACGGAATATTCATGCAACAGAAAGCTTTTTTCATTTTATTTTGCCTGATTATCTTTAATTATTCATAGAGAGAAAGAAAGAGAGAGAGAGAGAGAGAGAGGGAGAGAGAGCGCATAAGAGTCCCTTTTCAAAGCGTTCCATCGATTGCTCGATGCCAAAGTAGTCAAATTGGTCTGTCGAAACTTGGAAAGCGAGACTCTATAATATAAGCTCAGCTGAGTACTTCCACGGAATTACCGGAAGCCTTTCTGCTCTTAGGCTATGTACATATATATCGGCGAACGAGAACTCATAAAAGTCAATTTATATATTGCTATATATGCATATACGTGACGTTTCATTATAAGCTAGCTTACAATCAAAGAACTATATTTAGAATATCTGTGTAATAATTATTCCACAAAATATTGTCATTAATATATGTTGAAAAATTTATATCACTCAAGAGACGCACGTTATTCAGTTTCTTACATGTACGCAGTTTTACTTTCACAATCAGGCTACATTCACACACAAGTTTAAACTAATCTGCATGTATAAGATTGGCTTACACAAATTCTCTCGATATTTTCCTAAAACTCTCAGAATGTATTTTCAAGCGAAAATTCTCGAGCTCGATCTAATTTTCATTGTAAAGCATGTTAAAGCACAGTTGAAACGAATTCATATAAATGCTCGGTATTATCATAGAGAGAGGCGTTTACGTCGATCGTTACTCGAAAATTCTGTTTTCGAAGCATTTCGTCGTCATTAACCGCTGACAATCGCTTTTAAAGCTTAAAACCCGGTCAAGTCATTTTAAACCGGGATTACACGAGCGCAGTCCGAAATTCCCGCACTGGCAGTTTTTATTCGTTTTGAATCAACACTGAATTTTTGCGCAAAGCAAAACGCGCGCGCTAAGTTGAAAAAATTTCGATTGCCGTAGTTTTGCAATACTTCGTGCAATTTGATTGCGAAGCAGCCAGACGCCCGAACACACGTTCATTAATAAATTCTCATTACCGTTTGTTAATCATCCTAGTGTAAGAGACACTATATATTCGTCGTGATAATCGAATTGCTCGATTAGGGAATTAACAGCTGTTAACAACGCTTTTCGATTGTCTTGATTACCATAATTAATGCATGTAGATAGTGTTAGCCGAGATTTATTGGAGATATCAAGGAAAAATTGCGGTGCCGCGCTCGACCGCATTCTCTTGTTCACTTGACGTTAAAAAACGAGAATTTTTTACGTATAGTAATTTAATTTCATTTTTTACCGCACCTCTTAGCCTTTCAACGTATACGAGAAGTGAAACGGGATTGACCGAAAAATAAATATAATCTCTCATCTTAAAATATTGCTTAAATAATTCTTTAAAATTTACAACTTGCACGCGCGCTAAACAAATTCTGTTCCGACAAGACGATAATTTTTGTGTACATCGTATCGCTCACTTAAACGTCTCTATGTAAATTTTGTAGATCAAAAGTAAACGTTTCCCTAAAACTGCAATTTTTCTTTCGCTACGCATTTCATAATTAGCTGGAAATTGTGGCAAAAGTAAATCTTGAATTGCGTGTTTTGTTGAAGAAAGAAAAATAGAAGTTACACAGAAAAACACAAGACCCTTCTTTTTAATTTATACGCTCTCTTATAAATCGCATTGAAACGCTTTAATTCTCTTGATGTCAACTTGCTAATGAGATCTCAGCTTGAACAATAGGTTCAAGGAGAAATCTATTTCAATTTTCTCGAAGCGTTCATGGATTGGAGAGAAAATTGTAACGTGTGACGTGAATTTCTTCGAGAAATTTCATAAAATAGAAATTTTCACATCGATTCGAGCTTCGTTTTCGTGAACACGGCACACACGTGAGTTTAATTGATTTCCAGGTACAACGTTATCTTCATGATATTGACGTACTTTTTGCCGATTGGATCTATGACGTTCACGTACGCCCGAGTCGGCCTGGAATTGTGGGGCTCACAAAGTATCGGGGAAGCTACAGCCAGACAGCTCGAGAACATACGGAGCAAACGAAGGGTATGTATCGCGTATAAAAACGAATTAATATTCGCGCGCGCACTGAGTCGGTCGCTGAAATTGCTTTCGTTCTCGACAATTGACTGGCGATCAACGAGAGATCGAAAAAGCGAGAAGGTGTGTTTACGAGATAAAAGAAAATCTTTTCTCTCATTCTTCTTCGCGGCGGATAGGTTTATTAAAAGTAAATGATCTGTCGCTTAAATATTCATGAATATACAAAAATGTTAATTAACTGTAATATAAATTCGAAGTTCATGCACCGTCTATCAGTACATCGTCACAGATGCTTTTATGTAATTAAAAATAGTGTATCATATCCGTAATATTTAGTCCATATTTACGCGATATGACGAAGCTAAATTATCTTATATACGCCCTGCGTTATTCCCTTAACTCGATCAAAGCTGATATATCCCGCACAGACATAACGTCCATTAGACGTCTACTGGACGTCCATAACTCTATGTGACGTCTAATGAACATCTAATGGAGGTTTGTATAGAATGTTGTGGGATGAACCGCCTCGGTTAATTACTTGTATAGATCGAATTGTATGCAATTTTTGTTCACGTTTTAACCATCTATTGCATCTTCGTTATATCCTTGAGAAATAAGACGGTAATAACGCATCTTATTTATTAAAAAAACAACATAATATTACGTGTTATTCGCGCAACGCGGCAAAGAGTTAACAACTGCGCAACATATTTGACGATCGCAGTATATATCATCGTTTGTTTGTATCTCATCTTCGATATCTTCGATCTCTTCATTTTGTTCGGATCGCCGATCTATACCGCCGTAATGACTCGTCACTCTTTCGAAGAAATAAATAGTATCCGTTTATTCAGAAAGGTTGTGCGCGACGCGTCGATAAATAACGTAAACTCATAAGACTGAATAATGCGGGAAAGTTCTAATAATTGCGCAATATTCATCAAAACCAGATACACGAGGAAACATGCGCGCGCTCGAGCAGCATTAAGATTCCTATGAAACGATAATATCCCGCGGCTTGATGATATTGGCTTTATCCAACTCTCGTAAACTCGGCTTATCGGCGTTGCTTTAGCAGCCGCGGGGTCTTTGCCTCTTTCTTCCACATCTTTCTTTTTCCCTTATGAATAACAGTAATCCTTTCTAATATCCACGAGGGCGGTGAGAGTCGAGCTGAATTTTTTTTTCCCGAAATTTGTCTTTGTCTTTTCTTATCTTAACGGTTTAACGTGATCGTTTTTTATTTTACCCGTCATTGAATGATGAATGGACACGCCGCAGTTGTGGCCCTTTCGCAGATCCTACATACGTACGGCTGAAAGTAAGGGTAGAAATACGGCGCGATTTTTTTCCCAACGGAAAATCGATACTAAAGAAAGACGCGCGAAACATTGTTCAGTGATTTTTCTTCTTCCTTTCGTGTTCGCTCATTGCGTGTGCCAGACAGGGTGAATGGATATGATTGCGACGCCGACATCACACGGTAACGTCTTTCGGTAACGCTAAAAGACGTCTTTCCAATTAGTGTTAAGCGCAATTTGTAAAAATGTGTAACAGAACTGAAGACCATGTACACGTATATACATACAGCGAGACGGTGATCGGTCTATATCTCACGTACGTACTACAGAGACGATTTAAACACGGTAAAGCCTCTCGTCGGCTATAACTCGTAATTAGAGTCCCGGATCTGCAGCGTCTTCGAGAGAGTCTCTCTTTATTT
The DNA here is from genome assembly GCA_014825685.1 of Pseudomyrmex cubaensis. Lineage (NCBI taxonomy): Eukaryota > Metazoa > Arthropoda > Insecta > Hymenoptera > Formicidae > Pseudomyrmex > Pseudomyrmex cubaensis. Next base: position 11,664 of record QVOA01019383.1, on the reverse strand, counting down.
TCAGCGCTTTGACTTGAAATTCTCGACTACTACTCTCGTTCGATATAAAGTTCACGGGAGAAAAGTTTCATCTATTCTCCGTGGACGGTAATACGATGTAGGGGAGCGTTTAGTTAATTTCGGTCGTGGTAAAAAAAGCAAGAGAAACCCACACTTCTCGAGGAATATTCCCTTTTTTGTTTTAAAGAAAAATAACAGCGCAATTTAACGCGTTCGCGATAGAAACGGAAATCGACTGCCGGCAAAATGTTTATCGTATGACTTGTATTTAAACCATTACACGTTTTAAAAACGGAATTGAATATCGTCATTTCCTCAAACTATTATCGTTCAATATATTTCAACTATAATCGTTTCAATTTATTTCTTTTTTTGCGAATTGTCGCGAACTGCGAAATGAAGTGTTTTTGTTCGTGATATTAGAAGTGTGCAAAAGTTCTCGGCGTGTTTCTGCATATCGATGCAGCGACACAATGTGTTCTTTGACTCTCGCTCAATAATATTGTATACATCTATATGCGAAATCAATGTAATTAATGCAGAAATACTATAATCGGGTGAAGCGATCGCGGCGCGGGAAAAGAATAAATGGGACGTGATTATCGGGCATATAAAAATGGTCGTGTCGTAATGGAAGCATAATGAATTCGCAACGAAGCGGTCGATGCGCGTACAACACGGCTGACTGCATTTTTCAGGACTGAAGAAAAGTGCATTCACAACTCTAGTGACGTTTATCGCGCCGATAATTCTACGTATGTAAAAATCGCAGACACGTATAGTTTTTTTTTAATTTACGAGACTTGAAACCGCAAAATTTAAATTAAGCAACTTGAATTAACCCCCAACTAGTTCTCTTTATTCTCTTCGGAAAGTAATATAACTTCGAAAAAAAAAAATCACCATCGAGAATTACGTTGTCAAGCTGACTTGTTCTAGATCTACATTGCGACGCTATAGAACTGCATCGAAGTAAACCTAACCGGTAATTAATTACTGTTCTGGCCTTCTTTTTTTCAACAGCACACTCAAAGGCGTCAAACGATAATGATGATAAAGGTAGTTGTAAAACTCAGTGAAGTGGAAAATGAATGAGCTATGACTCAGCTGTCCATTTAAACTTTAGTTACTTTACTTCCCCCGTTTACTCACTTATTTTTAGTTACAGTTTCGCTCGCGTAAAACACTATATGTTTTTTTTGGAGTATTAAACATTAAAACTATGCATATATAAATACTACTTTGCAAAAGCATAGTTTTTTTTTTACAAATACTCTCTTTACACTTTATTATGTTTAATTAAAATACGGAGATTATACTCTTCTCAGAGAGATTCAGAGAGAAGTTCAAACGACATACACGTCTCTTCCGCATGTAATTAATTTACATACGAATGGAGCACAGGCGAAAGCCGCATATTTCTTTAATATCAGTAGGAAGCGGAGCGCAAGGTACTCGTGAAAAATTAAAACGCTTGTCAATCCGCGGTGCGAATCTTGAAAGTCATTTGGAACATATTATATAAAATGTAAATAATAGTAAACCGTGCAAACGGTTTAATGTTCTCAGACGTTTTTCTTTTGTTGCGCGTATCTACGCGGTTGATTTAATTCTGTACACGTTCGCCGCAACAACAAAGAGATAATAAAAATTCAATTCAATGAATGCTCCTTTGTATGCAGCGCAATGTTTAAACACAATAGCGTCTGTACATACAACCAAATCTGTTCTAAGAAAGTGAAAAAGGTGAGCAATTTCCGATACACGACGGATATTGAGAAAATCCAATACTTCGGTGACAAATCGCATTGAATAACGCTTCATTTAATTTGTCGACTTTGTTATATTCTTTTCAGCTGCGTTGCAAAAGCAGTGCGGTATTTCTCTCACTCACTCTCCATGCGAAATTGTTTGCAAGAACACGATTTGAAAAATAAATACGTTGCGCTACACGCGAGAATAATATAGAAAAAGTAATTAATTAATCGGGTCACTAACTTAATTCTGATACAGCAAGAAAGAAAAGAGATTTTGGCTGAATGTGATCGGTCATTGCAACGTAAGTGCGCGCAAGCGAGAGAAAGAGATCTGCTTTCCTTGACCTTAATTATACTCGTATGCACTTACCTGACATAGCGGCGCTATTCTTTTTTTTCCGGGTAAAAAACGGCCAATGGACGCGCGCAGTTGCGAGGTGAATTGTATGAGATCGGATCGTTGCAATTCTTCTTGATTCTTCTTATTTTCGGATCAATGGATGAAGACCAATTCTTTTTGTTCCTTCGACGAAAGAATCGGTAGCGATAGAATTGAGAGAGCTGCTCGCTAATTTCTCTTCTTATTTTTCTCTATGACTGTGCAAGTCCTTTCTTCCTGAAAAATAATCAAACGCAAACGATTATATATATTGTATATATTTGCCATTATTTTATTCTATTTTCAATTCTTTTTCGCCTTAACGATTTTCTCGCGATAAACGCGACGCGACGTTTCACGTGCAAATATATAAAGTCGCACTTTATATATTTTCTCGCGACTTTTGAATGTTTACAGTGAAATATGAATATTCACTCATCCTCATCAGCCGGATACAGATTTAAAAATACAATACATGAACAGAAAAATATAACGGAATAAGAAACGCAAAAAAGGAGATAAATTATACAAGCCAGGTTTTTAAAGCTTACTTATAAAATTCATTGTTTTGCTGTGAACAAAATGTGCGATTATCTTGGATTTTCTACCAGAAAAAAACAATTCAAATTCTACATTTTAATAAAGAATCTTCAGGCTCTGAAGTCTAATAAGAAATATGAATATGGTCATAAGAGCCACTTTGCTCTTTGCTCTTTCTTTTTAAGAATTCAAATTCTTATCTGTTCTTTGTAGAACGTACGATGGAAGTAACACAAATGTTAAGTTTATCTCAAAGCTTTACAAATACTTGCGCCGAAAGTCGGATATAAATATTCGAATATAGAGTATCACGCAGTGAGTTGCGACAATTTTTCGAACATGTTTGCGCTAAACTGTGCTCTCTGTAATATGAAACGATTTACTGATGTAAATCATAATCGAATTGCTCAATAGACGTATAAGTATTCGTAAAAATATGTACATAATATACATTTGTATATTTTGCGTGTATTGCGTACGCGAGAGAAGCATAAATCTTCTTTTCAATTAATAAAGAGGATAATGAAGCGTACAGCTTTTGTAACTATCTCGAGCAATTCAATTTAAGTTATTTCTCAAGGAGTCGTCTTTAACAAGCTGTCCTCAACTGATTTCAAGAACTATATATAACTGCAAAAATTAAGTAAGTCGATAATTTCAACGAAAAACGAAATTTCTCATCAATTAGATATAAAAGCAAACTAATATTATAATTAATAAGCGTTATACGCGTCGCTTTAATTAAAAGTTATAAGTTGATCAATTCAGATTCCGTCATCGTTTTTCTCTTACTAGCCGTTTTCGCAGTTGTGATTAATTTTTCGCGTATTTTACATTCGCGTTACATTTCTGAACGCGTCTCGTAAAATATTTAAAAATATATAGAAAATATATGTATCCCGTTGTTATTCACGGAATTCTCATTTGCGATACTCGTGAGAGCAGAATCTAACAGGTGTTTTCATTAAAATTATCGGAAATTTAACTGCACTAAATTATTTTGTATATCTCTTATAAGATATTATACACATTTATTTATTTCATTTATATGCGCGATATATCGTTTAATTAATGGTAAATAAACAAAACTTAATTACTATTCCGCTAACGTAAAATTTTTTTTATATTTTTCAGGTCGTAAAAATGATGATGGTTGTGGTGGTAATATTTGCAGTTTGCTGGCTTCCGTTTCACGTGTACTTCATAGTTGTGTCCTACGTACCGGAGATTACGAACAAACCTTACATTCAGGAGGTCTTTTTGGGTATATACTGGTTGGCAATGTCCAACAGCATGTACAACCCTATAATTTATTGTTGGATGAATACTAGGTGAGATATTTGCTTTTCTGTACTTCATGAAGTTCGCGATTCTTCTTTCGTGACGAAACGTCGAGAAAATAAGCACGCTCACAATTGACATTTCGTCTTCTCACTTTCAACAAAAGACAAATTTCGTGCATAATTAATGCAACATAAATAAGTCAGTTTAAAGAGTAATTTGCTAACTCTTGACTAACTCAACGAGATAAGCAAATATATAGTAGATACAGCATCACAAATCCTTTCGCCATTTGTTAACAGAGTTCGCGAAAGTTTTGCTCCCTTTTATCGTGTAATCCCGTGCGGTACTTCATTTTCAAGTTTCTCTGTCGCGATCATAAACTTAAATTATTCTATGTTAATTATGTGTATATATATCCGAGATTCACGTTAAATTAAGCACTGTCGCGTAATATATGAATTACTTCTGAAGTGCATAATTTTTCTATTTAATTTTGAATTTTTTTAATCTCGTTATTTTACATATATATCGCATTCTACATATTATTTTTGTTAAAAATCGAAAATATATTGCCATTATTTATTTTCTGATTCCATATCAGAAAAGGTCGTTAGCGAGAGATATATTCGTATTATATTTTGCAAAGCCACCGCGCGATTCCCAAGACCTTAGAGCAGTTTATTGCAATCTTAACTTTAGTTCACAGTAGTTAATTAGCAAAACACGATTGCCGGCGATTTATTTCTCATTCTGAGAATGTTTGACAACTGTTAAGAGTTAATCCAACAGCGCATGGGAGATAAGCTCATCCGGCTTTAGAGATACTTTAGAGGAGGGAGAACCCGAAGTTATTACGAGAACAGGAAATAACATTGTTGGCATTGTTATTAATGCGTTTACATAAACGATCAATTTGTGAATTGTTCTCGTTCATCTCGTTCTCCCCGATAGAAACATTGGACCGACATTCCGCGCGGTATAATATTTGATTGATGTTATTGACCGGCCAATTCTTATAATAGAAAAGCCACGTAAATCTCTTAGAACAATCAAAATAATTTCACTTCGCCCGCAAAAACGAAAATGAGAAGTGTTGTCAAGGGGCAATCGACTTATCCGAATCCTCCCTTACACGTTACACGCAGCACACACGTATTTTCTTCCTTACAAATGTGGGCATTGTCGTGATCCACGGACCCGTACAGAATAGATCTACTGTCGAAAACAATAAAAAAAATATATAAACGGCTTGTTGCGCGGAATCGGAGGTGCCGCGTTTCAATTTTCCGTGTGCCACCGATGAAATACCTTTCGATCACATAAATATTCATTGATAAGCCGTGCATCGTTCGTGTTTCGCGTGTTACGGCCGCGATCTCGTAATAACGATGAATAATAATAACAATAGCGTTATACTGGATATACAGTGATAGTGAGATTCTCATTAAATCAAACGCGAGAGATATTTCTCTTACGAGAATCATATGATATAATATATACACACAATTTTACTTCTTAAATCATTTTTGTAACTCATAAAAAAGTAGATAAACCATACATGTGAACAAAGTTTGGGATTTACGGTCATCGTCGTGATCCTTCATCCTTTTTTTTAAAACATAAAAATAATAAAAGTCACGCGTGACATACGATTTATTCTCGAATTGCGAGATAACGGGATATTTCCCCCGAGGAAATCAAGCATTTTTGCTACATATATTATTTCTGTGCATATACACACACACATATCGTTAAAAAATGATGAATTATACGTGAAAGAACCACAATGGTTTTTTTATGCGAGAGATAACAGTTACAATAAAGTTATTTTGTAAACAGACACGATAGCCAAAGTTATTCATACACGTTAAAAGAAATTCAACTGAGTTTTGTTCGCGATTGCGAACTTGTTACTTTCTATAATTCTTAGTGTTTTTTGTGCATCGCAGATTTCGCCGTGGATTCGCTCAGGTCTTCTCCTGGTGTCCGTGGGTGCGGGTGACGACAGAGCCGTCTTTGTCACGTTCGGAAGCTGTGACGTCCCGATACAGCTGTACCGGTAGCCCGGACATGCACGCCAGAATATCGCGGAACGGTACGTCCATGTGGACTTTTTCGGAAGAGTACACTGGTAGCACTGTTTCCACGACGCCTGGGAGCGAGTCGCATCTAGAAGACGCTGACTCGGCTGAGGAGAAAAACGCGCGAACTTCCTCCATATGCTTACGCACGTTGGCTCCCATAGTAGTCGCCGACGACGGTAACTCGTACGAAGAAAGCACCTTGCAGTGACTTTCCGCGAAAATTTTAGTACCGATCATATTCGATTTCACAAGCATCGGAAGATCAAAAAAACCGGCCCGCGCGTTTCTTCGTCAGACGCGTTTAACATTAAATAAATATATAATTCTTGTTTGATATAAAAAAATTATTTTTGACATAAAATTGCAATTTGAGATTTACTCGCAATTCGATATAACTTAGTAATAAAAATTGAATATACATTTACTTAAACGTATATACGATATATACGGATTGTTCGCTTCGCGTATAGCGTGGTTAAATATCGATTTCGAGGGAAAGTCTGAACGAAAGGTAATAAACGCGAAGTAAACACGATAGAGAATGAACTATGATTGCGTGTTTTTCGTACGTTAACGTCATTAGATTTGCGCGAAGATAATTTTTTATCAAGAATTAAATCTTTTATTTCGAAAACTAAATGAATTTCCTTTTATATACCGAATCTTGAATATTTCGTACGTATTTTTATTGGAAGAGTTCATTCTCGATTGTAAAAGTAGGTTAACAAAGAAATATCAAGTATATAAGAGTTTAGCGCACTACTTTTAAGTTAAATAAATATACATGTTTTGTTGTTTTAATTATATCAGTATAATATTTTCAGTATGTTTACTTGAACATTTCATTTTGCCATCATGAAAATATACATGTTACTATGTACGTGTAATTAAAAAAAAACACACAGGTTGTAAGTTCTGTTTTGATCACCATCGAACTCTCTACTGGCGATATTATTTGTAAAATCGCGGAAAGAAATTTAACGGACCAATACTCTCTGTATTTCGAGGTTTCATAGCATTAATACACATTAAATGATTTTTCAAGAAACACAATTGGCCGATAATTTATATTCATTTCATTATTATATGTGAGATTTTCAAATTCTTTTTTCTATTACCATAACTTTTTCATTGATTATTCTTATTATTATTCTTTTTATTATTTTTATTATTTCAGTTACGTTATAAATTAAGTTTTAAATGTATAAGTCTTAGTATAATATACAATGTGGACGCACACATAATAAATATACCATGTCCCTATACTTTCTCATTGCTCAATTTTCGAAATAAGTGACAAACAAATTACGCTTGTACATATTACACTTAGGCATGCGATTAAACTCGACTGCACGAAACGGCATTATTAATCACTGCGATATAATTGGATACAGCACGATACCTAGCAATCGATGTATCGATGCAAACAAGCCCTATTTCTAATTCGATAGGCACGGTGCGAATACCGCTGCACCACCAATCCAGCAGAGGCGGAAACGACCGGTTGCTGCTGGGTCATCATCGCGGTCACGGTAGAAGATGGAGGACCTCGCAGGCCAGAGGACACGTCTCCTGACAGGAGGAGGAAAACTCGCAACAACGAGTACATACTTGGATATGAAAATATCTGCTGTAGCCTCTGCTAATTTGTCTGCCGATTCGCCGCCTCAGTGTAATCGGCTTTGAATGCAACTTGTTTTGTTGCATTCCTAGAAAAAAGAACGATTCTTCTTCTCCTCATCAACTAATTCTTGCACAATGTGTGAGTCTAGAAGATTCGTATTTTTATTTCGAAAACTGAAATACAACCGAATCTCTAGTTACGATCATGTTATCATGAAAATATACATGTTACTATATACGTGTATAACTTAAAAAAAAAAAAAACAAACAAACAAACAAACAACACAGGTTGTAAGTTCTGTTTGATCACCATCGAATTCTCTACTGGCGATATTATTCGTAAAATTGCGGAAAGAAATTTAACGGACCAATGCTCTCTATATTTCCAGGTTCCATAGCATTAATACACAAATGATTTTTCAAGAAACACAATTGGCCGATAATCAAAAGATGTTAGAAACATAATGTCGTATATAAATCTACGAAGTAATTGTTGATAAAGTATATAACGTTATGGCGCATAATTGTCGTGTTCCTATCGTATGTATCAATTCTATCAAAAAAAAAACAAAAAAACAAAAAAACAAAAAAGAAAAAGTCAAGACCAACAATGTTCGGTCTTGTTGAAAGAAAAATATCTCTTTAATCAATAAGCTTAAGATAATTGAAAGATAAAAATATCGTATATTTTACATTATATGTAAAAGTTTAGGAAATACATGTACGTCTACAAGGCCAAAACTCACACACAAACACACACACACACACACACACAAAGTAAAGCTTTGTATTAATAAATTAAACGTTGTAAATTATGTGGACATGCATTAGATATGGTTGTGAACACGTAGATAATGTATAGTAACCTATTAAAAAAAAAACAAACTTTAAAAACATGATATTTTATCTTATTTGCGAAATTCTAAATTTCAATCGCTTCACATACTCATAGAATAAATTTGGGTAATACATTTGAGTATTTCAGAGATATCGACTGAGATTGTGAGATCTCGACAACTTTTTTCGAAATTTTAAGATAAAGTTCTTAAATTATTGGCGATTTTTAAAAGATCAAAACATTTTTATATTATTCACTTATATTGTGATGTCTATATCAAAAATTACGAGAACATATTAATGTATCTTTTTTTTAAAGATAGTCATTTATTCGTTTCATCGAACAAAATGTAAGCAGAAAATAACGCCTCAAAATGTTTTTTAAAAGAAGACGTTCTATGTAATATTGTTAAAGTATGTTTCGTTTTTAGATTTTCAGATGTTGTCGGGGCGACAAATACTCTGGGAAAACAAACGCTTTTTAAGATACGATTTAGATGTACATAATGCACATCTTATAAAATAGTGAATTTAGTGTAACAAACGTAACCAATGAGAAAAGATTCATAAGTGTTTATGAATAATAAAATAACGAACACACACAGAAAATATTTGTGAAATACAAGCACGCTTCATCTTTATGGATGGTCCAAAACAGTTACGTATGTACATTAATAACGTAAAATAATAAACAAAACACATCCGGAACCAAGAAATTTTTCATACCACAGCTGTTGTGATATTTATAAATCCGCTTTTTGTACCGACTATTTTAGCTGTATATTCAAATTTCTATGATATAGATAAATTTAGTTTAGATAAAAACAGACGAATAAGAATTTTGTTTAAACTTTCTCTTCAAATACTTCAAACTTTACTGCAAAGTACGAGAAAATTGTTTATATGTATTATATTCTTTCAAACAAAACAAAACACATATGTAAATCTACAAAATTCATTGTTTTGTTAATAAAGCAATCAAACTATAATTTAAAATTATAGTCATAGTTACATCAATGTAATATCTATTTGTTATCATATCAGACTATGTAAAAAAATAACATGATAGAATATAAGATAATCGATCAATATTCAAAGCTGCGCTAGTAAGATAGCAACTATAAATGTAAACGCAAGGATCTTCACAAAATCAAAATTATGCAAAAATCAATTCGCGCACGAAAGGAACAAAACATTCATAAAACTGTGTTTACGATACGTCGATATGTCTTCGGAAGCACCTGTAACTATATGTTTAATAGTCTGCTATGATTGTATTCTGAAAACTGCATAAATAAAACAACCATCTTATTTTTTATGTAGTTGTTTCTCAGAGTAGTGCAATAAAATTCGAATAAAATGAACAAATGTACTTTAATTTACAATATACAAAGATTGCATTTTATTTCAATAAAAAATAAATACTAAGTTAGTATACATTTCACTATTATGGTAAATAGCTCATCCGTACGTCGCCGCCATCTTTATTAATTCTTTCCCAATGTACGCAATGAAATGTATTTATATCCATTTTGTCAATGTACATTTTTCCCTGCAAAGTAAAACCATTAATTACTGTATAAATAGTTTTTGATTATTCTATATATTATTATAATATTCTTCTATTATTATATTCTTTCATACATATGATTTTTTTATTATGTACACATAAATTTTCTCTTGTTTTTTTTTTTTTGTATTCTTACTTGCAAGTGATCGTACTCGTGTTGTGCTATTCTAGCAGGCCATCCTTGTGCTCGCCATGTAAACTGCTCAGCAGAACGATTTAAAGCTGTAACTTCTATCTCATAAGCTCTGGGAACAGAAGCAGAGTATCCACGAATGCTTTCACATCCTTCGTAGCACATAATAGGTGTGTGATCTACAACTTTTATTTCAGGATTGATAAAAACTGCCAGTGGAACGACTTTGACTTCCCGAATTTTTCTCACAGCCTCTTGAATCTTCTTCAGATCTTCGTCAGTAAATTCTATAGCAAATACTTGCCATGGAAGTCCAATTTGAGGTCCAGACAAACCGCACGCTCCATAACGCCGCATAACGTGTATTAGTTGATCGACTCCCTAATTTACAGCGATGCAAAAGCAATGTTTGTTTTATATGCTTCACATCAAAAGATAAAATTGTTAATGTAAAGGTTTTTAAAACAATAAAAAAAAACTAACATAATTATTTTATTCTACCTATAATAAAAAAACAAACTTTCTGTTTACTGAAACTTTAATACTTACTTTTTGAAATTCCGGCATTTGTATAACTTCAGGTTCTATTTTCATAGCGCGACCACGTAAAATAGGATCGCCGATTTGACAGATATGTTCATACGGTATTTTGATATCTTCCTTGCCTAATAATTGCTTGACCTTTTTTTTCACATTCAAAAAACTTGCAAATCGTACACTGTTTTTGCTATTGATGCCATGTGAAACTACACGGGCAAAATATACTTGAAACATCGTTTGCGTAATTCAATATTACTAATTACTTTGTTTTTAGCAGACGACAGGTTTTCTACTAATTTTTAACGTGCTGTCACTCGTAATTACTGCTTTTTTTACACTGAGTTTTAGCAAACGACTTGATACTGAGGTTATGTCATGTTTTTGGTTTGGTCCTATGGCTCAGTGGACCAATTCAGCCAGTCCATACGCCATTCTACGTCAGGTTATGTCATGTGTCTGTCTAACCAGAGAGAACCCTGAGAGCGGCCAGGCCCATAAGAAAATGTGTAATCGTTTTGCCGGCCTGTAAACCAGCGCAATATCCATAGTGGTGCACATTGGCAACTACGTACCGATGTTCACGAGCGACTTGTCGATACGTACGCTATGTCCACGCGTGGACATGGTTTTATTCCGTGCTATGTGCGGTGGACATGATTCTATTCCGTGCTATAGCAAAAAAAAAAATTATTTCCTTTTTTGAAACAAGATACATACAATTTATCGTACAAAGATACCAGTGTACATGCGAGTGCTATATTTTTTAACCACATCATAAGCAGAACATGTTACTGCATATGACAGTCCGCAATCTGTGAAAAGTGGACAGGAAAATATACACACACAATTCTACATATTATATACTAAATACTGTGTAACACTTAAAGGCTTATTATTTCTTCTATTTTCTATCTATA